>WTSP01005578.1:27728-41402 GCA_025331215.1 Actenoides lindsayi | reverse complement strand
CAGCCCCTCAATGTCCTGCTGGGAGTGAGGGGCCCAGAACTGACCCCAGGATTTGAGGGGCAGCCTCCCCAGTGCCCGGTACAGGGGAACAATCCCTGCCCTGGAGTGCTGGGGACGCTAGATGGGCACAGCATCAAGCTGGGGTTTGATGTGCCATTGATTCCCACCCTCTTATTTTAATCCCAAGAGAGCGATGAGCTGAGGAGAACAAGATTGAACTCAAGGACAAGTGGTGTTTTAAAAAGCACGCTTTTCATGTCAGGCTTGTTAAGCAGAAGCAGAATGATGATATTTTAAGGAGGGTTTTAAATAACAAAATCGAATCGTGGCTGCCCAGCCTCCTGGAGCTCACCAGCAGCAGAGCCCCGCAGAGCACAGGGCAGCGAGGCAAGGGCATGGGAGCAGCCTTGGGTGGCTGTCCCCAGCAACCCTGGGCAGCTGTCCCCGTTACCTGGGGGTTGCTGTCACTACACTGCTGCTCCCTGTGCCACCCAGCCATGGGGCCCGCTCTCCCGGGGCAGTGGCAGCTGGTGGCTGTCCCCAGGGCAGTGAGGGGCAGCGAGGGGCAGTGAGGGGCAGCAAGGGGCAGCGAGGGGCATCTCCCTGGCTCACGGTGGTGGCTGAAGCAGGTTCTTGAGCGACCAGCTGCTAAAACTAACCCTGCTCCACTCGCTTGTCCCAAGCCATTCCCCACAGCGTGGTATTTTCCATTTCAAATCTGCATGACAATGTTAATCTGATGCTTAAAGGGGTGGAAGAAGCGATGTAACGCAGAAACACTGCTCATTTAATGACTTGTGAAGCGCGCGGTTTAAGGTATTTAAAATGTATTTTTTTAGCACGGCTGCTTTGGCAAAATCCAATTGGAATTTTGAGCACGCGTAATTTTTATTTTAGACTAGTGTTATAAACCACCATCTGTAGAACTTGTTTGTTAAGAAATAATTCTCAGTAAGGAAAAGAAAACGCTCTTCATGAGACTCAGTGTGAGCCCAGAGGTTAAAGTGGGGTGACATTTTCTCTGCCACAAGTCAGTGGACATCTCCCCTTCCCCTGGGGCTCAGTGTGCGCTGAGCACCGTGGCGGGAGAGCCCCGTGGAGCTCTTTCCACAGCTCCCTCTCCAGCAAAACTTCCTTGTATTTGGAAAATATCCAACCACGGTCTGGTGGCATGTGGTGGTGGGTAGATACCTGGTAGTGAGGTGGGTGCTGGTCTCTTCTCCCAGGTAACAGGCTGTGGACAGGGCAGACCCGCTCACGGCGGTGCTGAGCACCCAGCGCTTGTCCAGGGATGCTCCGATTCCTTCCCATTCCTTAGTCTTGTGATTTGGTCAGAATTGGCCTCTCCTGCCTACGGAGAAAACATGTGGTTTCCAGTCTCGGGTTATTCCATCACTTCAGCTTAATGACTAACACTTTCCAAGGTGGGTCAAGGGATGGGGAAGGAAAAATCAATGACAGGCTTTGACATTTTCAGTTTTGCCTCTTTCAGTCTGAAGCAGGACTGAAACGAGAGGAAGCGACGTCTTTTATTTACAGCCCTGTGGGACGTGGTGACTGGTGCCAGTAGAGTGAGCACCCTACGCACAGGTATGGTTTCATAGAATCAGAGAATGGGTTGGGTTGGAAGGGACCTTAAAGCTCATCTTGTTCCAGCCCCCCTGCCATGGGCAGGGACACCTTCCGCTAGAGCAGGCTGCTCAGAGCCCCATCCAGCCTGGGCTTGAACACATCCAGTGATGGAGCATCCACAGCTTCCCTGGGCAACCTGTCCCAGTGTCTTACCACCCTCACATTTGCTCAGTATTTTTTCACTTGTGTAAAGTGGAATGGCCATGGTCAGTGTAACGGGGTTAGGAACCTGTTCCAAGTTTGCTCGGTCCTTGTCCAACCCCCTGAGATCTGCAGCACCACAGAGTTGGGTACCACTGGAGAGTGATGGGGAAGCTGCAGATGAGCCCATGCAGAGGTGTGATGGAGAACTCCTGGTCCTCTCTTATTTCTGGACCCAGTGTGATTCATTCAAATCCTTTAGGAACTGCAAGACTATATAGATATAAATATTGTATTTTTTTTCAAGGATAATGTCATTCTGACAGACATTTGAAATCCTGCACTTTGTAAAGCATCGCTGCAGAATGACAAATATTTTTTCTTTTCCTCTCTTTCACCCTCGGGTCCCACGGCTGACGAAACACGGTGGGGGCAGGAGAAGCGTGGGCTGCGCAGCGCTCCACGATGCGCTTGCTGGAACTGGGGCCCCTCTGGTGCAGATATTCCCCCGGGAACACCGGTGCCAGCGCAGCCCCCGCTCCGGCATCCCCGTCCTGGGCGGCCCCGGGAACAGCTATGTGCGGCGGCTGCCATCGCGGCAAACTCTTCAGGACCATTTCTGCCGCGGGAGAGGGTGGGAGGCTTCCCGGGCAGCGTGTCCCCCCAGGGGCCGGCTGCACCCCGGGGCGGTGAGGGGCTCCCCTCCGGTGCTGGCACCCCGTTGCCTGGCAGACTGGCTCTCGGCCGGGCTCAGCGAGGAGCCTGGATGGGTGGGAGGGAGGTGGGGAGTGGGCAGGAGCGTGGCACGCAGGAGCCTCCTTCGTGGCACGGCTCCGGCGCGGGGAGGCTGAGCACACCGGCACGTCTGCCAGAGCCATGCGTGGCAGCCCCTGCGCTTGGCTGCGGCCCATCTTATTTGCCTTATCTACATTTTAATGCGTCATCTGCAACTTTTCTGAGGATGCAGCCAAAGGGAAAAAAAAACCCAAAAAAAAAAACCCAACAAATTTCTGGGGAATTTCAGCTGAAGCGCCCACCTACGCACCCGGTCGCCCTACGATACGGGAGATGAGTCGGGAAGTGGGAAGAGGGCCAAGAAACAGGGGCCAGATGCCATTTAGGCACCTGGTTGTCCCCTGGTGCCATCAGCGCCGGGGCTGGCTGCCCCTCCTGCCACCGAGCCAGGGTTTCCCTTGCCCAGGACCCACCTCCTGGCTCCGCTGATGTTGTTTTTCAGCCGATTGAAACTGTCCTGCTTTGCCTCTGCAGAAATCCCACTACTGGTAGGGTTGTTTCCTGCTTTGTATCGGTGACCTAATACATGTCTAGAGTACAAGGGTGGTGACGAGTGGCTGAGGGACCTGGGCTTGTTCAGCCTGGAGCAAAGGAGGCTGAGGGGAGACCCTCATTAATGGTTGGGCTCCATGCTCTGAAAGGTCTCTGCCAACCAAACCAATTCTATGATTCTGTGATTTTAACACCACTGCTGCAGTGGGGGGGACAGTCACCAACTCCCCCAAACCCCGTTTTCCTGCAGCAGGGACCACAGGACAGAACGGTCTTTCAACTTGTACTAAGGTGAAACAATTTCCATCTAGAAACGGGGAATATTTCTGAGGGAGAAACTGGAAGGGGTTTTCTATTAGAGTAAGGGAAGATACTTGGTAAGACCTTGGTTAAAAACCACCATTCTTGTTTTCCAAGGGTCCCATCCTGTACCAAAGGTAATTATTGTGGTGCTGACTTGTAGCATTACCCCAGCTGAAGGGGGGGTACCATGATTTGCACCCGCCCGTACCCAATGTGTGCCCAGGCTGGGAGGTGCCCCAGCAGCTCACAGACCTCCCTCTCCTCGCTGTCTCTGCACAAGAAAAGGGATTTAAAATGCATAAACCGGTAGAAAAGCTGCGATTCTGCCTCACTGCAACTGCTGCGAATACGGGTGGTAATTGAGTGGAAACCACGGAGCGTGTTGGGAAGTGTTTTGTTCGCCGAGCGGGAGACAAAACCCATTATTTTCCTCTCTTCCCACCCACAGCACTTAAGGACAACCTCCTGCCATCGGAGCTCGCTGAGGGGCAGCTCCCGATTGCCTCGGATCTGCAGGTCCTTTTGAGCTGAGGAAGCAAAATGAAATCCGGCCGTAAAAGCAGGAAAGCACCCCAGTTAATGAGAGGAGGGAATTAACACCTCCATCCTGCCTTGCCCTTGGTTCCCAGCAAGGCTGGGGCGGGGGCTGCTGTTGCCAGCAGCTCGCTGTGCCCTGGCCTTTGAGGGGCCCAGAATTGGGTGTGATGAGGAGGGTTCCAAAGCGGTCAGAGCCTCCTGCGGTGCGAGCCCAGCAGGGCTCCAAAGCCCAGGGTTACGCTTTGTCGTTCCCCGCTCTGCAGGTCACGGGGGAAGGACGTTGGATGTGCTGCAGCAGGAGAGGACAATTGGGAAGGGGCTCCACTTTCATCAGGTTTTTGTTGTTACTTGAAACAGCCTCCTTTTTTTTTCCTTTTTTTCTTTTTTTTTTTTTTTTTTCCTGGGGAACAAATTACGTATTTTATTCATTTTTCTGTGCAGAAAGAAACAGTTCTGGAGCACTAATGGGGATGTTTCTAAGCAACGTTGTTTTCCCACCACCAGCTTCAGGAACACTGACTTTTTTTTAAACATTTTTGTATCAATAAGCCAAACTATCTGCAGTTTGTATGCAGGAAAGCCAGGCCACGGTTTCCCCAACATCGCTTAATCAGATGGGGGGGGGCTGTATCAGCACCGTGGGGCTCTCCCCACACCCCTGAGGGGGTGCAGGTGAGCGAGGAGGGCTGTGCCGTGCCCGGGGGACCTCAAGCCCTCCTTTCCGTAGCAGAGATGGAGGACATCCATGAAGACACCTGAGTGCAGGTCTCTGCACCTGAAGGTGTCAATGCCCCTCCCCGGGGCTGGTTCGTGCCCTTCCCGAGTCCCCCAGCTCCGGTCAAAGCCACTCTTTCCCCTCCTGCCTCCTTCTCCCCATCTCTAGCTCACCACACCTCTTTCTCACACTGGAATACTCAGACATGCCTGGGGAGAGCCAGGGTTTGCCTCCCCCACACGCATCCCCGGCACCGAGGCCGTTGGCGCGGCCGTGGGTACCGCGGCGTGGGCTGCCCCGCGTGGAGCCGGGGAGTGATGTCCCCACAGACCTGAGACCCTCAACCACCGGCACATCCCCCCCTGGCAGCCCCCAGGGTTTGTGAAATGGGGTCCTGGGGTCACCTGCCACCAGGGCTGCTTCGGTAGGACCGACCTGCGTAGGATCCGTCCCCTCAGTTTGGTATTTCTGGTAGAGATTGGCTTCCGTGGGCAAACCCACCGACACAGGGCGATTAACCCGGGGTTGGAACAAGCGAAAACCAGCATTAGCTGGTTTCTGTCGAGCTCCTCTAAGCCTGATGATTCTTCTGTGGGTGTGGAGTCAAAAATGCTTTAGTCATTGTATGTGTTATTGCAGAGATTTTATTTAAAACTTAGGTTTTTCCTTAGGAAAAAAGCTCTCTTTCTCCTTCTCATTCCTGATAGGTGATAGATAGATAGATAGATAGATAGATAGATAGATAGATAGATAGATAGATAGATAGATAGATAGACAGACAGATGATAGATAGATAGATAGATAGATAGATAGATAGATAGATAGATAGATAGATAGATAGAGGGATGGATGGATAGATAGATAGATAGATAGATAGATAGAGGGATGGATGGATGGATGGATAGATAGATAGATAGATAGATAGATAGATAGATAGATAGATAGAGAGAGAGGGATGGATAGATAGATAGATAGATAGATAGATAGATAGATAGATAGATAGAGGGATGGATAGATAGATAGATAGATAGATAGAGGGATGGATGGATGGATGGATGGAAGGATAGATAGATGGAGGGATAGATGGGTAGATAGATGGATAGATGGATAGATAGACAGACAGATAGGCAGATGGGATGGTTATCCTGATCCCATTGTACAGGTGGGAATACTGGAAGCAGATAAAGCTGGTTTTAGCCTCCCCCAGTGCAAGGCTGCTTTGGAGGTAGTTCCAGGCTGGCTGGATGCAGGGTGGGGGGCTGTCAGCACCCAGAGCTGATCCCAGCTGGGATCCCACATCACGCTGCAGCCAGTAAAGCTCAGCCTGGCATCGGACAGCGGGTGAATTTACCCTGTATGTGGAGGTAGGTGGTTTTGGGTTGAACAGGAGTCACATCCTGTTCTGCAAACCAAGAGCCTGGTGGGTTATGCAGGCAGAGGCAGGTTCTGACACCTGACAGTGCTGCATCACCAGGAAGGGGGGATTTGGGCTGATTTGGATGTGTGTTAGTAGAAGTGACCAAACCCAAACTCTCTCTGCTCGGAACAATAAAGGGCAGCAGTGAAACAGATCTCCCACCTGGATAACAAGGATGTATTTTCTTATAACTGCTTTGTCCCTTAAGGACAGGAGGACCCACTTGTAGGTTAATGAGTTGATTAAGCAGCACAGGTGGCCCAGCCCATAAATCCCTGCCCGGAGGATGCTGGGTGCTGCCTGTGGCCCTTTGCAAAGGGCTTGTGTGGGGTCTCAAGCTGCTGCTTTTCCTGCTGTGTGAGATGGGAAACCTCTGGTACCCAGGTGATGCTGTGTCTGGTGGGCTGTGGTGGCTAATGGTGAAGGTTGCCTTAAATAAGGGGATTGCTCTTCCCCACTGCTTGGTGAAGTGCAAGGGGGTTTGCCCTGCACCAGGGCTGGGTACTGGGGCAGATGCTGTCTCCTGTTGGGGTACCTGGGGAGCTGGGTTTTGAGGTCCTCCCTTGCTGGAGGTGGCTCTGGAGGGATGAGGAAAGCTGTTTGTGGTGACTGAGGGGTGCTCAGCTCTGCCCAGGCAAGGGGACCAGGCTTGGTGGCTGCTCATGGTTCCCTACAGCCTGATGTTAGAGCTGCCTCCAGCGCTGCAGCGTTTGCTGCCACTGCCAGGTGGGGTTATCGATGCCTCTATGACAGAATTAATTAAAAGTGAATAATTACAATCACTTTCTGCCCTGCGCCACAGGAAACAAATACCATTCCTGCCATATGGCCTGGGCTGCTTTGTAGGCATATTTTCTCCCTCACCTTCTCCCCCTTTTCTTTTAATTAAAGAGCCTCCCAGCTCTGAAAATCCCCTGGACCCTCCTGCTGGCCCAGGGGCTCTCTGGCTTTCCTCTCCTTTCCCCACCTTCCTGGGATCCCTGGGCCAGCTCCTCCTGGCAGCTCTCTGCTCTGGGCTCATCCCACCCAACCCTTGCTCACATCCCTCCTAAAACTCACCTTTTCCCCAAGCCCAGCCTTGGGCTGCTGCCCATAACCTGTCTCAGAAGGGTGGGTAGGAGGGCATGGGGCACAGCTGCCCAGGGCTCCCTGCCCACAGGATATCTATGTGTGTGTGTGTACATATGTGTATATAAAATGGATATATTCCTTTTGGCCTTGCTCAGCTCTGACTGCACTGCCAGCACTCGCCCTTCTGAGGAAATAATGAGAAGTTGCCATAAGAGCTGCTAAGGAGGCGGTGGGTGAGCGTGAGAGGTGAAAGGAGTTACTGGGGAATTTCTGAGCTATTCTGCAATCCTTGCTGCTGTCCCGGGTTCAGTGAGGTTTAGGCAGGGGCTGGACTGGGCACCAGTTCAAGGCAAGGACTCTGCTTCTCATCCAGGTACGATTTCATTTGAAAAGGTTTCCTGCAGCTCAGTGAGGTGAGCCCTTAACGACCATGGGACTATAATTGGCCAGCCCCCATGTACCACGTGAGCTAATTGGGACAGCAGCATCACAGGGAAAAAAAACCTGGTTTTTCAGCAAGAACTGATTTAGTGTTACTTAAAAAGCTGGCTTAGGCAGAGGAGGTCTGGGAGAGGCTTGTGAAAAGCTCTTCCAGTGAAGAGGCTTTACTAGCGGCATTATGGGGTGGAACTGAGGAAATAAAAAGCTTTGCTTAAATGCTGCAGGAACTTCCTATATGCAGATTTACGTTGGCTTAAAAATTCCTTCTTTGTCACTTCTAGTGATGCTGTGTATGCTGCTGCTGCGGAGGCAGTTAGGAAGGGCACAGGGTGGCTTGAATAAGGCTTCTAAAAGCAAAACCAGCAACGAGGGGGAAACTTCCCGGCTGACTTGTAGCTTCTTTCTTTGTCATTACAGGAATGAGACTTGCAGTGCTTTAGGATGTTGTTCCCAGTAAATATCCTTCCTGGGAAGGAGCTGAATGGGTTTAGGTTTGCTGCACAGTCAAATTATTCTCGCTTTTTGTTGCCTGATATTCATCTCAGTTTTAAACCTTGGGTCCTGGCCTCTTTTTTTTAACCAAAATTAATGCTTCAGACATTCTAATCTTCCTATGTGACCACATTAGAAGGAAGAATCACCTGGGAATGGATTTCACCCTTTTATTCCTGAGACTTGAAGCACTGTAGGTTTTTTCCCCTGCATTTTTACTGCCAGGGTCTATCCCTGATGCCTCTCATTGCCCTGCTCACCCCTCTGTCTCTGCCGAGTGTGTTAGCCCCGTCTCTTCCCCTTGTGTTGCTCTTTGTCTTCTCGGTGTTGAACCAAAGAGCTCTTGGAGTCAAAATTTGCCACCTTGGCCTTTCCTGTGCGTGTCAAACCCTGGCTCCTCAGACCTGTAACAAGCCGAAGGCTGGGAAGAGGTGTGAGCAGTTGAGCACAGATTTTCCAGGTCTTTGCAGCTGGGACAACCCCTTCCCCATGGACCTGCTGCCTGCTCAGCTGGGGTGATGCCTGGGAGGCCACCAGGCAAAAATCCCGAGCCCATCTGGGGCAAAGTCCCTGCAGTGCTGGGGGCTGGAGCCAGAGAGGAGCAGGTGCAGTGTATGTACAACTCTCTCCACCAGCAAGAGGAAAATAAGAACTTGATTTTTCTCAGCGAAGCCCTGCCAAGTGGCAGAGGGATTGGTAACCAGCCCTGTGGCTGTGCCACCCATTTGGATCCTGCTGCTCGAGTTGCTCCTTTCCAGCGGGGAAGGTGCCATTCCCAGCTGGCTGCTGTCTCCTGGCCCTGATGGGTGCTGGGCTAACGCCTCCTTCCCAGCATTTTCCCTGCTGGGCCCACTTGCAGGTGCTGCTCGGTTGGTCGTGTGGTGTTGGCTGGTGTTTAGCAGCAGCAGCTGCTCCCGGAGGATGCTGGTGCCGGCATCTCGGAGCGGCGCTGCCCGGCAAATGCAGCCAAGAACCGGCGCTTCCTCGGGAAGGGACGTGCCCTCCGCTTGGAAAAGCCTAGTCAAAGGAAATGTCGTCCCTCTCCGCATGCTGTTTTGGTACCTTGGTGTATTTTTAACGGCATCCTTGGGTTGCAAGCTGTGTTTTGAGTGAATCAGGCGTTAATCTCCTGCGCTCCTTAGCCCAGCGCAATCTGGCGGAGCCGCTGGTGCTGTGGGGATGGCTGTGTTGGCTCAAACTCCCTGCTGCGCGGGCAGGGAAAATGTCACCTTTGGTTTGTGCCAGGGAGGAAGAGTCTGACAAACCAGTGTGGGATGAGATGCTCTCCAGAGGTCCCTTCCAGCCCTCTCCAGTCTGGGATTCTGAATGCTTGCCTGTCCCAAACGGAAAGGGAACTGGAAGGATTTAAAATTAGATTGTGGTGTGGTAGGTGCCACAGTGGGCTGCAGCCTGGGGCTCTGCTCCTGGGTCAGGCTACTCATGAGGCTGGGTACAGCAGCAGATGAAACTCTCGGTGTGTCTCTGGTGTCACTGGAGAGCAGCGCGATTGATCCGGTTCTGCAAAGTGCAAGGGGAATGGGGTATCAGGGAGAGAAGTAATGAAAAACAACAGAAAAAGGGCATTATAAGAGCTGATTTGTAATCAGCTGCATGTAGGATAGGCGAAGCGATCCGGAGAGTCCTGCAACATCCTCTTTAGTGGATACTTCATCCTTCAGCAGTGCTGGCATTGAGTTTGAGAAGTGGGTTTTTCCCCTCCTGGAAGAGTGATTCAACACTGTCACCACGAACTCCCAGAGCGGGGGCAGTGCTGGTGTCTGGGAGGTGGGCTGGGCTGCCGGCTCAAGGGTGGAATGAAGCACTCAGGGCTTTAACAGCAGCAAATAGCACTGCTGGTGCCAGCTGCTGTGTGAGCAGGACGTCGGGTACCACCCTGCTCGTGGGTGCTCATGACTGTGGAGGAACCTGAACGCCTCCCTGCCTGACATTAGCACGTGCCCAATCAAGGTGGACCACCAGGACCATAATGCTGCTGCACTGATAATTTCTAACAAAAACCTGCATAAAGGCACCGTTTTGCCCTTTCCTCCTGGAGCCAAGTGCTGCTGGTGGGATGTGGCTTTACCCAGCTGCTGTGTCCCGGGCAGATCTGGCTGGAGCGGGGCAGTGGGTGAGATGGGTTCTGGGGGCAGTGGTCTCTGTACAGCCTTGGCCAGGTGCTTCAGCATCCCCCGGGGATAGCACGTGAGTGTCAGCTTGGTGACAGCTGACTCATACAATATTGCTCATACTTTGTATAAAAAGATTTTCTGGCCTTGAAAACATTGCTGAGAGCTTCCACCACTAGCCCAGGAAAACCCCAGCTGTCCACAACTGCTCAGGAGGGTGATGCCAGACCCCCCCCTTCCCAGCTGATCCCCTCCCATCCTGTGCTGTGTCTCCAGAGCCTCCTCACCCTGCGTGGGGGGGTTCCCTGAGGAGGGGCACTGCTTTCGTTTGGTGGGGCTCTGCCAGGTACCCAGAGATGCTCCTGCAGCTTCCAGGGAGGATGCTCAGCCTGTGCCCCTGCTGTCAAATGATGCTGCCTGGGCACCTCGGGCTTCATCAGAACCAGAGTTTGTTCCTCTTCCCATCCCAGTTGCCATCCCAGCCACTGCTCCCAGTTCTTGGTGGTTTTCAGAAGCTGCTGCCAGTTCAGCACTGGGGTTAATTGTCTCAGGCTTGGGAATTAGTGCAACAGAAGCAGAAAGGGGTTTTACAGTCTGGTTACTTAGAAACCAACCATTGATTTTACTCGGCAATTCGGAGCTTCCAGGCATGTGTGTCTGTGTAATGCACCTATACACACCTCTGGAAGCCTTAAGATAGAGGTAAATATATAGCTTTTTTCCTCTGCTTGAATTTTTTGGGAGGTGGGTAGAGGAGAACCAGAACTGCTGCTTCTTCAGACAAATCCCTGCTCTGCTGTAGGAGCAGTGATTGGGGGGCCGTGTGGCTTTAAGCAGCATGAGGTCTGTGCTGGAAGTTGAGACATCTCAAGCAGGTTGATTTATTTTTTTTAGCTGTTTTGCAGCTCCCTGGGTTGGTGGGGCAGCTTTGCTTTTGGGCTGCCCGCCTGCTAATTAGAGCGTGTCGTTAGGTGAGGCGCTGGCAACGATGGCAGTAGCTGGGGGCTGTGACCTGGTGATGCTCTCCAGGCTGGACCGTGGCCTCGGGCGTCCTTGTCCCGAGCAGCTTCTGAGATCATTTTGCCAGAGGGTCTTGCACTGCACAGATTTGGCATTTTCAGTGTCAGCTTTTGACTCTAGACACAGAAATTTCCGAGTGCCCGGGTCACGTGTAGGTGGAGTAAATAGCAAGGACAGCTTTGGAAGTTCAAACACGGTATTTCTGTCCAGGTTTGTTAGTGGACCGGTCTCTGCACAGAGCTGGTTACCATTCTTCAGAGCACAGACTGGTTCCTGTGTGTGTCCTTTAGCTCCCAGGTCCCCAGTGTGTGGAGGGATGAGCCTGGATGTGGCCTTATGGCATGGGGGGGGAACAGGGACCTGTGGGGAAGGAGGAGGGGACAGCCAGCTGATACTGGGGCTGAGACTCTGAGGCATACCCTTCTGCTGGGGGGACTGGTGTAGCCCATAAATGCTTTGTACCAGCACTAGTGTGGCCAGTAGGGCTAGGGCAGATAATAAAAGATAAAGAAAAAAAAAAGAAGAAAAAAGTAGAGAAGAGGGGGGGGAAAAACCCCAAAATGAGGTCAGTGTCTGCCCCAGCCCTGCTGAGAGCCTGGAGGGCTCATGGTGCTGCAGCTCCAGCTCTTCAAATAGCTACTCGAGGACAAATTCTCATCTCCCAACTGTCGATCCCCTTCGGCAGTGCTATATTTGGGGTGCAGCAGCAGCACTGGGGACCCTGGGCAGGGGTGGGAGGGAGGACACCTCTCCCCAAGGGTCACTGGCTGCCCTGACTTCCCCGGGGGATGCCTTTGCCTCCTCTCCCCCCAGGGAAATCGCCACATGAGGGAATACCTGAAATGGCCCCAAAATCAAGTGTGTGAGAAGAGCTGAAAGAGCCGGGCCCGCCCTGTGCCGATAGCCTGTGTTTTACCCCCTTCACCAGGCGTGAGCAGGGCTGGTTTAATTCTTGTTATTTGGCTTTAATTTGTCAGCGCCGTGATTGTTTGCAGCACGTTGCGTTGGAAGGTAGATAGATGGCCTCTAAATTATACCTTGATCTGGCAAAAAAAGTGGCACCGCTCCAGCTGTAATGTGGAGGTTAGAGAGGGAGGGTGTAATTAAAAGGGTATTTTGTACAGCAGCGATGGGTTTAACTCGGGGCAGGGGTTCAATATGCAGCCCATCTCATGGGCTATGGGCTAATTATCCTGTCTCCAGCCTGGCTCTGGGAGGTGGGGAGCAGGGTAATAACTTCCTCTGGCTGATGTTGAAAAGCATCATGTCGAAAAGTGTCAGGGATCAAGGTGCTGCCTCCCCTTGGGCTGGGAGATTATGGGATATTCTATATAGGGGGGGGAGCCCTGGTGGTGTCAGGGTCTGCTGTGATGGCTGGGAATGGGTTTTTTTTGCAAGCGTGAAGGGAACGAAAATAAAAGTGAAGCTTGAATGGGTGTCAGTACAATGAATGGTGAAGGATGAACGTGATGGGAAATGTGCTTTATTCATGGGACTCCAAACGCCACCAGCTGCATGTGAGTTACAGCTGACTGTTTGGGGGTTTATTGCCAGCCCCCTGAGCGCTCCGAGCTTCTCCTGCAGCCTAGGGAGGCAAAGGATGAGGGCAGTACATCCACCCTTCCCTAGCCAGCACCCCAGCTGAGGGAGAACCTGCCTCTTTTGGAGGAGAAGGGATGACGTGGACAAAAATCAGGGATGTGTCTTCTCTGGCTGCTGGCTTCCCACAGGGTTAAGTTGTGTGTCTCTTGATGGCTTAACATTATTTTCTTTTCCTTCTAGGAACCTTGGAAAATCCGGACTGAGAGTCTCATGCCTGGGGCTGGGTGAGTAACCTCAGTGGCCACTGCACTTGCTGCAGCTGCTCCTGGATTTTGGTGCAGAAAGTGCTTTCTCGGAGCCCCAGCCTGCGCTCGGTTTGCCAGCAGCTCCTGGAGCCCTGACCTGTGTTATCGACAGCTCTGGGCATCAGCCAAGGTGCTTGCCCATGGTGTGAGGTGGTGCTTTCTACCCACAGTGCTCAAGTGGAACTTTACAAGGGTTTATGACATAAAATCCTTCTACTATGACCTGATCCTTGTGGGGGCAGCCCGCAGAGAGTACATCTGAGGTGTCTGAGATCCCCTAAGACCTTTAAGTGTCTGACCTCCAGTCTCAGGGCAGGACGATCTGTGGGCAGATTCCTGTTTGTATTTTATCCAGTGCGTGTACCTTCTTCCCTCTGTTCCGTGCCGCTTTGAAACCTGAAGAATACCTTATCAATATTTTATCTTATCCATATTTTATCTAAGAGAGCATCTCTAAGCACTGCGGCGGGCTGGCGCTGGCCCCGCTGGCCCTGCCGTGCCTGCAGCGCTGGTCCGGTGCCGCTGGCGAGAGCGTGTGCGCTGGGCTGGACGCGGGCTCCTCGGGGCTTCACTCGTGTCAGGAAGCTCTTTGGCCAGCTGCTCACGTGAAGAATACTTAAAAGTGCATATATATTAAAAAAA
>WTSP01005578.1:9742-27628 GCA_025331215.1 Actenoides lindsayi | reverse complement strand
GGCCAGCTGCTCACGTGAAGAATGCTTAAAAGTGCATATATATTAAAAAAAAAAATAATCCCCAAATGCTGTAGAAAGGAGGAGGCTGTTTTTCCTGTTGCAAGCACCTTCCCGTGGTGCTGGGGCATCAGGAGCGTGAAGCCCCTAGGGATGTAGAGACTCCCAGGGAGGGATGCTCTGCTCTGCCAGGGCCCCTCCAGCCCCATGTTAAAGGGGGGGGGGGGTGTCCCTGTTTCCCCGGGGGGTTGGAGGTGCTGGCACATCTGCAGGGAAGCACTTGGGTGTGCTGGGCTCTGGTGCTGCTGCCTCAAGGGTGAGCGGGTGAAGGCAGGAGAGGGCAAGGACCTGGGCTCTGCCTGCACTTGGTGCCTGCTGTGGTTATGGGCATCCCCTTCCAGCTTCCCGCTCCATCCCCCCTGCTGCTGGGTGTGCTCACGGGGCAGGTGCCCGAGGGTTGAGCTCATTTTTTCCAACACGCTTTGAGATTTGATTTTAAAATAGTGTGAAATGTGAAAGTCACCCTGTATCACAAGTCATATAAATAAGGCCTATTCTGCCAAGAAGAGCTCTTCTGGTTAAAATAGATCCAGGCTTTGAAAGGAGTTGTCGTCTTATCTGTGCAGAGATTTTTTATTTACCATCCTTACAGTTTCACATAAAACCTAATGTGGTGGTGGTGGAGAAAAGTGATGAGAAGGAAGTAGCACTGGGAGGGGGGGGATAAACTGGAAAAAAAGCCCCAACAAACCAAAAAACAAACCAAAAAAAAGCCCCAAATGTTTTGCAGAGCTTTTCTTTAATTTCAAGCATGTGGAAGTGCAGCAGCATGTAAATACACAGAGCCTTTGTGAGTGCAGCTGTGGGGGCTGCGTGGGGGCTGAGGAGCGAGTGGCTGTGGAGGGCATGGGCAGGGCTGGGGGAGAGCTGCCCAGCAACACTTTGGAGCTGGGCACCTCAGCCTCTTCCGAAGCACGAGCCCTGCGGCTGCCTCTGCACCAGCTTGGGGGGGGAACTGGATAGACAGAAATTTGGTTGCCACCTGTGATGGTTTGACCTTGGCTGGGCACCAGGTTCCTACCGAGCGGCTCTATCACTCAGCATCCCCCTCCTCTCAGCTGGACTGGGCTGGGGTGAAAATAAGATGAAACTCGTGGGCTAAGACACAAGCAGTTTAATGAAGAAGCAAAACGATGCTGCATGCGGAAGCAAAAAAACCCCAAAGGTTGATTGTCTCCTTCCCCCCCAGCAGGAGCTGGGGGGCCCCTTTTTGGGAAGCTGAACTCCAAACAGAGGAGGAGCTGATTGCTCCCTCCTCCTCTTCTAGCTTTTATTGTTAAGCTGATGTCATATGATCTAGACTATCCCTCTGGTCAGTCCCACTCATGTGCCTTCCCAAGACCTTGTCCTCCCTATCCCACTGCAGGGGGTTTGTTGGCAAACCAGCCCTGGTGCCAGCAGCCTCAGCACAGGGGTGTGAGCAGCATCTTTCCAGCTCCCAGTGCAAAGCACAGCACTGGGAGGGCTGCTGAGGGGAAAATGGACTCCAGCTCAGCCAGACCCGATGCAGCATCTTCTCTTGAACGTGCAGGTGCTGCTTCTGCAGCACAGCTCGTCCTCCCCTCCCATTCTGGTCCATCAGCTGGCTGCTTCCAGGGCTGGTTTATAGGACCTTTCTAAATAGCTTCTCTTTTGTGCATCCCTAAAATGTATTTCCTTAAACTCTCTGCAGCATGAAAACCTCATTTAAGGTTCAGAAAAGTTTCTGAAGGCTCGGCAATCTCCCTGAAAGGCCTCCCAAAGTCCCAGCGAGGTGGGAGCGTGCTCTGTCCTGTGGCAAGTGGAGGGAAATGCGAAGTGGGACCCCGATCAAAGGCAGGCAGTGCCGAGGCACCGCCTACCCTTTAATTATGTCCAGCTTCTCCCAGCTCACTCTCTAATTAATTGATTTGCTGGGTGCTGCTGGCAGTGGGAGAAGCGTTGAGCGAGCACGGGAGGTCGGACGCTTCACAGCAAGTCTCACAAGCGAAGAGGCCCGGGGAGGGTGGCTGAGCATCCTTCCTGGGCTGCTGAACCTCCCGCCAGAGCTGGGACCTCTTGGCTGGGCTGAGCTCCCCCAGGGCTGCTCCTAAGCAGGCTAGGCTTTCCTTTGAGCAGGGCAAGGCCAGGCGAGGCTCTCGCTGAGGAGTCTGAAGAGCGTCACCCCGGGCAGGGTACGGGCTGGCGCTGGGGCTCACTGCTGCTGGCTCCGAAACACCATTGCGAGGCGGGGGGTGGGGGTGGAAATAAGGTCATGTTTTTCTTGCAGTTAATTCAGAGCAAATTCTGCCTGTGGAGGCTGCCTGTTGATTTTTAGAAAATGTTGAGACAGCCTCCAACAAGGTGATTAGCCCGGACTCCAAGGAAACGAGCAGCAGGATCAAACCAGCCATCCCAAAGCTGAAAAGTCTAATTCAATGTACAAAAGAACAGAAGAGACCTTCCCAAATGAGCCGATCCTGCAGCCATGGGTGGGATACGCCGTGTGCTCACCAAAAATAGATGCTTTGTGAGCAGGAAGGGGTCGGCCGCTGCCCCTTGGTGCGTTGCTCTGGGGAAAAGCTTTTGCAAGCCCGGCCCCAAAGGTCTGCTGGTCCAGGGTGGTGGTGAAAGGTCCAGAGTGCACCCAGGTACTCGCTGTGTGCAGGGCTGAGCATTTGCTGCTTGCTTGAGCGCCAGACCAGACCCACGTGCCAGATCTCCATGTGGCACCATCCTTGCCAGGAGCAAGCCAGGGATAAAATTGTACTGGCAGGAGGTGAAGCTTCGGCTTCCAGCCAGGAACCCTTTTTTTTTTTTTTTTGTCTTCCCTGCAGAGGTGACACATCTGCTGGCAGTGACATTATGGTGTGGTGGATTTTGCATCAGCAAATAACCCACTAATAATCACACCTTGCTAGGCACTGGGATGTGCTGGAAACTGAGCCAAATCTGGTTTTAATACAGAAATTCCTCTGAAGGTGAGGATATCCAGCTGGGAAATCACTTTCCAATGTGAAGGAACAACGTGATGGGTCTGTCTGCCAACGCCACCCCGGGTTGTGGAGGGGGATGTGTTTATAAACGGTGAAAAAAGAGAAGCCGGTGACTATGAAAGGGGAAAAGTAATGATTTGAAAAAAATAAACCTTTCTCTAGTATATTTTCCTTCCAAAATACTCCCTTTGGCTGAGGTTGTGAATCATCCTCGGTAGTTTGAAATGCCAAGTGCACCTTGTGCTTTCTGGAGGGCTATTTTTAAGGGGAGTTGAGCAGGGGGTGCTGGGCTGAGCTGCAGCCCTGGCAGCTGCTCTGGCTGCTTTGGGAGTGGGCACCCACCACCCCACCCCGACTACCCGAGGGTGGCCCCAGGAGGGGGATTCCCGTGCTGGCTTCTCTGTTCCTGGCTCTGCCTGGGACACTCGCGGAGCATCTTGCTTTTCCAACTGTATCTGAAGCTTTAGAGGTCACCTTGCTGAGCAAAAACTCCCCTTCCTGGCTGGTTTTTGCAATGATCGAGGGGAAAACAACCTACCCTGAGGATTCCCCCCACCTCATGATGCTCATGGTCCAGGGGTCCCAGGCCCTTCAGGTCCCCCACCTCAGGTTCTTGGAGCTCAGGGTGGGGACAGGCAGATCCAAGGCAAGTATTCCCAGAATTGCATATAGTTACTAATTATATTTAAAGAGATAAATCACCTCTTATTCTTACATGAGGCTTTTGTGGGCTCTCGGGCTGCTCTGTGCCCACCCCTTGAGCATTTTCTTGCCCCCTGGGGCTCAGCTTGTGTCATAAGGTTGTAGTCACATAAGTTTGAGTGAGGAGGGACAGTCCACAAGGTGTGTAAATAATCCTGTTTCTTCTCCCCTGTGCTGGGGACCTGTGTGCCTTTGAAAGCGAAACCCCATAAACTCATTTTGGGATAAAGAGGCTCAATTCATTTTTCAGTAGAAATGCATCTTAATGTGTTCCTGTAAAAAATAACCCTTCTTTAACATGGAGATCAGGCTTGGTTTGGATTTGATTTTTGTTGTCTGTTTTGTTTGTTGTGGGGTTTTTTTTTCCATCTGCATAAAGAAGCTTAATGACAAACTGAATCCTATTTTTATCTTTATTGTGTGGACCAGAGTGTTGTACTCCAGCAATAAGAGAAAGGTGGAGCAGGGCCAGGGGTAGCTCTGGCCTGGGCGGGTGTTGCTATCGCCTGATTATTGCCCTTGGTGAGCAGAAGCAAGTGAAAAAATAGTTAGAAATTGGTGTGGTGTTTGCTCCTGGTTTTTGTCTGGGTAACACTGAGCTGTGCTGGGTGTTTCTGACCTGTGAGCAGCTGACTTTTGCAGGGCTGGGGTTATTCTGTGGGAACCCAAGAGTTTCAGTTTAGCTGTGCAGCGAACGCGCCTCTTTAAAAATGACTTTGTACTCCAAGAAACCTGATGGATGAAAAAAATAACAGTTCAGCTTGAACTTTTTTGAGGGGAAAGGAGCAAGATACTCCTCCCAGAGCCGACTCCTCTGGTTCTGCCTGGGAGCAGGGGCTGATCAAAGCAGCTAGAAGGTTAGCAGCAGGCAGGCTCCGCTGCCTGCCTCCGGCTCGAGGTTCACCTCCCGTGCTCGCGGGGAGCCAGCCACTCCATTTTTGATGAGGATGCGAGTGCCCTTACAGATCTACTGCAGCAGGCTCTTTGCAAGTGTGAGCAGGCAGGGAGAGTTTCGCTTCTTGTTTTCCCCCTTTTAGCATCAGATCTCGACCTGTCCCTATGCTCTCCTCTCCATCTTGCCCAAACGGCACTGAATTTTCCAGCCCCTCTCTGCCCTCCTTACAATGGGACAATAGAAGGCAGAATTTTAAATCCTGGGGATATTTGCCCCAGCCACTGAGCTTTGACCCATCCACTAAATGGGTACCGTGTCGTTTTACACGTCGCTGGCGCGTGGGTCTCAAAGCACGGGGAGAAGTCGAGCCGCAGCTGGGAGTGACACGGTGACAAGCTGGCGAAGGGCAGCGGTGGGGTCCCGGCCCCTGGTGGGGGTCTCGGCAGCGCTTCCCGTGGGCTGTTCTGTAAGGTCAGATAAGTAGGGCAGGAGCTCTGGCTGCCAGCATGAGGATGTGCTCCCTGAGCAGGGTCCCAGATGGGACCTGGCTCTTCCCCAGCTCGCTGACGTCTCCCGCTTCCAGCGGCTTAGGAAAGATGTGTTCCTAATATATAGATACACACATCAAACATGTCCAGGAAATGATATTCCTGTAGCTTAGGAATATCCAGGTAAATCCACACGCTCTTTCCATTCTGCTTTTCACTGACGCAGGGGTCACAAAGAAATGATGCCCCGAGTTTTTCCTAATAACAGACCAGAGGCTGCAACTGAACCTAAACTGCAGCTACTGAGTGACAGCAGCTGCTCCCCAGCTGTGCTGGTGCCAGGCACTGGCTTTACAGAGGTGTTCCTGGGAAAACTCACTGATTTTTAAATGCTTCATGTCAATAGAAACACTTTTTTTTTCCCCCCTCCTTCTTCTTCTCTAATTTTGTCTTGTATGATGCTAAATGCTGAAGCACAAATTTAGGAAGAGTTTCATTCCCCAAATGACAGGTTTTGGCAGCAACATATTTTTTTTTTAAATTAATTTTTTTCTTCCTATTTGTCAAATTCAAGCTTTGGAAAACAAACTTCATTTTTGCAAAGAGCTTCGGATTTCTCTAAAACCATCTCTTGGCAGCACAGCCTCCTACCAGCCTTTCCCTGAGCGGTTCGTGTGCCAGCCTGGGGTCCACACACCCAGCCCTGCTGGGAGAGGGGGGCTCTGGTGCCTGCTCCAGTCCCACACAGCAGCCTCTGAGCCAGTTAACCCCATTTTAAACCCCTTTAATCCCCAGGAGCCTGAATTTTGATAGAGTGAATTATTTGTTGGCAAAAAGCTCTTGTCGTAATGGATGGTTTTGCTCTTTCTAGGGACATGGGTGACTTTCGGAGGTCAAATCTCAGATGAGGTGAGTAATGCTTGGTGTAAGTACACTGCACGATGTAGAAAGCAATAGGAGATATTTTTAAATGAAACCATGGCTACCGAAATCAGAGGAGCCTGTTCCAGAGATGGCAGAGAGTTACTCTGCAAAGCAATACAATCCTTGAGCTTCTGCTACAAAAAAAAAAAACAACCCTTAATGAATCTGACATTTCCAGGAATCAACTTTAATAAAATCCTCATCTTAAAGTGATCTTCTTTTCATGCTGTTTGGGGCCGTATTTCCTCCTTCCCATCGGCAGCAGTACTGGTCCTGGAGCAGAAATTGGACGTTATTTTTGCATCAAGCGTGTAATCGGCAACAGTCGTAGATACAGGCAGGGGCTTGGCTTATGATGAGCTGCCTGATGGTTTTTATTTTTTTATTTATTTTTTTTTAACATAATAAAATTAAACAACTGAAAATGAGCCTGGGTTTACTGCGTGCTCTTGCCTGTACCAGATGGCTCCTAATCTGGGTTAATAATCCTCCCGAGTGCTGGGCAGCACGTGGGTTCTCCTCTGTCTCAGGTACGCTGCAGATGTCAGGCAGCAAAAGCAGAGCAACCTCCCGGCTGCCTTCCCTCTCGTACACGGCAGAAACCCCAGAATAGCTTTGGCAGAAGGAAACCAGCCCAGGAGTCTGAACTCAAAGGGGTTTGGGTTTTTGTTTTTTTTTTTGCTTTTTTATGAAATCACTTGATCTTTGGTGGTATTTCTTCTGCTGACGGCAGATCACAGAGTTCATTCCTGTTTCTTGGTGCTGCAGGCTGAAGTGAGACAATTTGCTTCGTCCCTGGAAGTGTTCCAAGGCCGGGCTGGATGGGGCTTTGAGCAACCTGCTCTAGTGGGAGGTGTCCCTGCCCATGGCAGGGGGGTTGGAACGAGATGACCTCTGAGGTCCCTTCCAACTCAGACCTCTGATTCAATGTCTTATTCTGGTTATAAATATGTTCCCTGGCTCTCCTGTCCTCCTGTCATTTAGAATGAGACCGAGTGTTCATACATGGAACGAGAGGACTGAGAGACAGCCCTGTCCTTGAGGGGTGCCCACCCCAGGGGTGTTGGCCATCTGTGGGTGCTGGGGCTGTGTGCCAGCCCTCCCTGAGCTGCTAAGCGTCTTCTGGCTGCAGAACCCCCCCCAGGGAGCAGTGGGACTCCAGGGGCTCTGATGGGAGTCACGTGAAATGACCTTCGGGTGTTTACGTACCCCATGAGGTCTGCTGGAGAGCTGCTGGGTAGCAAAAAATAATAATTAATCTCTTACCACGGAAATATCCTTTTTTGTATTAAACGCTGCAGATTTGCAGAGTATCTTCTCTAACCTCATTAAATTCTTGGCTGCTTTCCTGTTAGCAAGTTCCTATGAGAAGAGATGGATTCCTCTCAGGATAAGTCAAAGGGGAGTTGATGGTTTTGTGCCAGCACGTGAACCCCGGGGTGCCATGCCGAAGGCTCTCTCCCCCCCAGGCAGGGGTTGCCAACACCCCTCCCAGCCCTGCTGCACCTTCAGGGGCTTTTCCCCGTGCTGGCCCCTTGGGACGTGCTCTGCCACCCCTCACCTCTCCTCCTCTGCTTCCCCAAGGTGGCCGAGCAGCTGATGACCATCGCCTACGAGAGTGGAGTCAACCTGTTCGACACGGCCGAGGTGTACGCGGCCGGCAAGTGAGTGCCCAGCGTCCTGCCCTGCTTCCCTGGGGTCCCTCGGCCTGGCTCGGTTCCTCCGCGTGCCACAGGCACTCGGGATGGAGAGGTGCTTTGGAATCCCCCTTCTCGCTGGGACAGGGAAACCTTGGTGTTTGGAGCAATCTTTTAAGAAAGGAAAAAAGAAAAAGGAAGAAAAAAAGAAAAAGAAAGAAAGAAAAAAAGAAAACTGAAAAAACTAAGCCCAAATCTCTGTGAGATTCGGTGAGGCTGAAATGTCTCACTTGTGCCACTTGCTGTTGACACAGGGAGAAAAATATCCTGAATAAATGAAAAGTCAGCACACATCTTAATGGTGATGGAGGGCCTGTGCTGGTGCCAGCTCCCGGTGTGGGTTCTGCTCCAGCTGCAGTGGGGCTTCGTGTCACTGCAGAACCGGGGGGGAGGAGAAAACAGTCATCCATAATGTATTTAACTTTGGCTGCCATGGTGTAAGAAGCGGCCTGGGACACGGCATCCCTGGCGTGGGGACTAAGTGCCTTCCCAGAGCGGATGTAGAGCGCAGGGCTGGAGGTCTGTCCCCATGAGAGGAGGTGGACAGATGCGTTGTAGTGATGGAGGGGACCTGTCCCAGGCGGTGCGGGGTCCCCGTCACCCTGGAGGGGGGGGGGTTGCACAGCCAGGAGCGGTGCTAGCAGAGCCTCTGGCGCTGGCACCACCTAGAGTAGATGGCACCACCATCCTCCTGTCTCCCCTCACGCGGGGCTCTCTCTTTCACGCAGGGCTGAGGTCATCCTGGGGAACATCCTGAAGAAGAAGGGTTGGAGGTACGGTACCGCCGGGCACTGCTCCCTGCCACCCTCCACCGAGCGGGACCCCTGGGCAGGGCACAATCCTTCTGGGTTCTACAAGTGCTCCTGAGCCAGCCAGACCTTTTGAACGCCAGATTAAAAATGCTCTCCTGGGGTTTGGGGAGTTTTCCGGGGAGTTTGGTGTTTTGTTTTGTTTGGGTTTGGTTTTTCCTGGCGTGCACAGCAGCTCCCTGAGGCTGTGATCATCAGCCCCGGGGCGCTGCCTCGGCCGGTCTCCGTGCGCAGCCCGGATCACGCGCCTTCCCAGCGGATCCGCTGCCGCGGGACAGCTGCTTTGTGCGTTGCCACCCTTATCTCTGCACGAGACACTGCATTGAGAATGCAAAGCTGTGACGGACCTTCATCCCGGGTAGCGTGGTAGGAGATGATACCTGATTGAAGTGATGCGTGTTAGCATCTGTCGGAGGGGGTTAAGAGCATTTACATAATCTTGAAAGGCCTCCTGTTCGTTTCAGCCTTCAGCTGAAGAAAGGGTTCCAGTGGTGCTGTCACCAACATCGGCATCCCCTGGGTGAGGGTGATGATTATTCAGTAAGAAATAGTCTGGATGCTGTGGAAAAAAGCACGCGTCTAGCAGAAGCTGGAGAAATGTTGCGTTGTACACAGGAGGTAGTTTGCAAATGGGAAATCTTTGGTGTGATATCACATGGGAAATTACAGATTAATTCAGTGAGTGCATCACTCTTGGAGTTTTAATGACTCTGGGAATGCTGTACGATAATGAGCAGCACTGGACTTAGATACCAGGAGGGAATAGTTGCTGCAACCCTTGGTTAAGGGCTCTGGAGACTCCTTACTCCACAATTAAAAATGTCTTTTTTGGTCACTACACTTGAATTAACTTCAGTTTCTGGACACTAGCCTACGGTCACTCCCTGCCTGCAGTGAGCCTGAGCGTGGGAGATGTGACCTCTAGACTTGTTTCAAAAAGGATGATAGGGCTGCACAGACACTTGCTGGGAGCCCAGGGCTGCAAATCCACGGCCACTACTGCGGGAAGCCAGAGTATTCTGCTCGTCCGTGCTCAGCGTCCTGCTGGCATACTTAGTTTATATATATATATTTTTTAACAATAATGATTTTTCTGTTTTGTTTGCAGGAGGTCCAGTCTGGTCATAACTACAAAACTGTACTGGGGTGGAAAGTAAGTCTCACAGTCACTCGTAATGGTGTTTGCTGGGTGCTTTTCTCTTTCGCAGCCGTACAGCCGGGTTGAGATTCACAGCACCTCGGAGGGGTGCTTGGAAACACCAGACAGTCGGGCAGCAGCCGCTGCAGGGCTGTTACCGTGTTAAATTAACAGCAGCAGCACTCACCCCAGGGGCTGTTGTCTTTGAGACTGGGAACCCAGCTGAGGGTCAGAGCCTCTCTGTTGTACCAGCTGTAACCCCGTTGTTGGGATGTCTAAACCAGAACACAAAAGGAGCGCTCCCCGGGTTGCGAGCACCTCGTGTCTAACAGCCGTGTGCCTGTTCTCCCTTTGCAGAGCCGAAACGGAGAGAGGGCTCTCGAGGAAGCACATCATCGAAGGTACGTGTTGCATGGGGCGGGGGTCTGGCCGGACTGGTGTGGACACGGTGGGTTGCCATCAGCCAGCTCCCGGGGTGACTGCTCTCCCCTGGTCTCATGCCAGGTCTGCTTGACCCCAGCACTTGGTTGTGGAGGGGAGTTCCTGGGGGCGCCTGGCTCCTCGGGGTCTGAGGAGCCTTTGGGGCAGGAGGGGAGCATCAGGCTTGGTACCTGTGCTTGGATCCCCGCAGAGGGGTTGGCACCACCCACCTCTTGTTGCTGTCTGACCCATTTCTGTCTGCTGCCACCCAGGGATGTGAAAAAAAGTGTTCTCTGGGTTACTAGGGAGAGAAATGCTCCATGCCAGGGTCCCTGGAGCAGCTGAGGGCAGTGGGCTGTGCTGTTCCCCAGGGAGCAGCTCCAATGCCAGCCTGGGTAATAATCCAGCACCCTCCCTACGGCAGCAATGGGAAGCGATTCTCCTTATTGCACTGTGGCTGCTGGGGTAATTAGCCTCCTCTTTGATTTATGAGCTAAGCCCTAATTGATTACAGTGGTGGTTGGTTAAGCTAATGTTTGCTGCCAACACAAATTAGAAAAGAAAAAAAACCTGGGTTCATCTACATTCCGAGTGTCCTGTGGTGCTGGTGGTTTGACGGTGTCGGGGGGGACCAGCCTGTTGGAACCAGAATTGTTTAGGTTTGGAAAAGACCTCTAAGATCATCTAACCAACCAGTAACCTGACTCCCCCATGCCCACTGCTCCACCATGTCCCTCAGCACCACACCTACACGACATTTAAACACACCCAGAGATGGTGATCCAACCATCCCAGGGCCTGACAGCCCTTTCAGGAGTGTCTCAGCTGCTGGTGGCACTGGATCCTGACGTGCTTGAGGAGCTGCAGCCACGTCACAGGTGGCCCAAACCCATCCATTTTCTGTTTCTTGTGGAGCTGCTTCATGAAATGACAGAAAAGTACTGGCAGCAGTTGAAACAACTTCCCAGAACGCATAGTGAATAACGTTAAGGTCAGCGTTCGCTATTTTCTATAAATATATTTGGCAAAAGTGGCTATTTCTTTCATCCCAAAATTCAGCAAACGCTTTCAGACTGCTCTATTTTGGTTCATTCTTCATGAACATTCATAAAAACACTTTGTTCCTGGGAAGAATCAAAGAAGATAAGCGTTAGAAACCCTCTTCTCTCTCACACACACGCACATGCATTTATGTCTGCAGGCTTTTGATGCCCTTCTCCCATCAGATTCTCCCAGAGAAGCAGTCGAAGCCTGGGCAGTCCTGGACCACAGGGGCACAATAGTGTCTTGTCCTGCCCCGTAAAACTCTTTGCAATCCATTGGTGGGCACAGCTCGCTTATCCTGCTGAGAAGGTAGAGCCCTCCATGGTGCTTTATCTGCTCATCACGACCTATCCGACAGAGTGCCACCAGCCCTCCATCCAAGGCTGGTGTTTCTGGAAGGCCACCCCTGGGGCAGAGCTTCATTAGGTGGGACAGGACCAAGGCAGTGTGCCCCGGGCTTGCGCAGGAAGGCTCTGTGGTTATAATTTAGATTAAATTAAATCTGAACAGAAGCAGAGCGCTGGAGTCGGTTCCTGGCAGCTGCCTCCTGACGGGCTGGCCGTGGCCACGCTTGGTACCCGGTGTCTGTTCCAATCCACATCGCAGCGCGGCTAAAGGAGCAAGGAAACTGCCGTGGAACGGAGGGACTCTGCACGTGGCCAAACTGCTGGTCTCTTCTGACCGTGGCCCTGTAGATAGGGGACAGCACTATGCAGCATCCTGCTCCTGTGTCACACGGTTGTGTGTATCTGTGTTTTATATCTGTGTACAAACAGAACGAGCTCTATCGTACGGTGCTGTTTCATACGTGTCCGTGCCGTGCCTGATCCTGACCGTGCGGGTTCTTCTCTCTGCTTTGCTGTTTCCAGGGCTAAAGGCTTCTCTCCAGAGGCTGCAGCTGGAGTACGTGGACGTCGTCTTCGCCAACCGGCCAGACAACAACACCCCCATGGAAGGTTAGTGGAAGCTCGAGCTGAAGGTTTTACCGTGACTGATCCTGGCTTACAGGCTTATAGACAGATGAGGGTAGGAAATGAAAAATGATTTTTTTAATTTTTTTTTTTCATTAAATGCTCAGGTGGGGCAGCTTAAATATGAAATACCTCACTTGTGATATCCTAGGGCCATATATATATATTTACCATACGATGAAATGAATTTGTATCTTTTGGAAGGAAATTGAAGTTTCCTCTATGTCCCAGTGGTGCCTTTAATGTTGTTTGGGTTTTTATTTCCTTTTCCTGATTCCTTCAGATAAATCGAATTTTTGTTTCCACTTAATGCAAGTCATCTTTGTGTTGAATGAAACCTGCGTGTGTCTGGTGTGGCCAGCTCTAGAGGGGGGACCATGCCAGCACTGCCATCCCCATCCTTGTCCCTGTCTCCTGGGCTGCCCCAATAGCAGCAGGAGAAGCATGTGCTAAGACCAGGGTTGCCACCCAATGCGTGGTCAGAAACAAGAAACGATTGGCAAGTTTTTGGGTTCCCTGCCCCAAGGGCATGAGTGGCACAAGCCAAGTCTCCAGTGGGCTCGGGGCTGCGAGAGGATGGTGTCCCCCCCAGGGCACAACAAGGTCCTCCCAAGGACCAAGAGTGGTGTGGGGGGGTGATGGTCCCCAGGGCTGGGCTCAGCCTCTGTGCTGCAGCTGCCCACCCCTTGGTCCTGGTGGGGAATGGTCCTGGTTAAATCCAGACTGTTAAATCCAGGGAATTTAGGAACCTGCAAGATCCGTGACTAGTTGAGCACTTTGTTTCCCAGTTGCTGATAACCATATATGTGTGTTTGGTACGTGGCCATAGAGCTCGGTTGTCTAGGAACCTTCATCAGTACCTTCTGGGGTTAGTGTCCTATTTAATGGGCGCCAGTTCCTGTTCCTTCTCTTCTCCCATCAGCGTTAACACCACCATTCACACTGTGGCAGAAGATTAGCTTCACAGCTAAATAAAAAATAGCACAAAGAAAGACTTGCAGGCTGCAGGAGCTGTCAGAGACGAGTACATGCAAGTCAAACAAACCTGGAGCTTGACAGGCCCCTCCGAAGCTCCTGCCTTGGCTCTCGGTGGCCAGGACGCCCGTTTTCCTAGCCGTGTGCCTGGCACGGACCTTGGCTGGCTGGCGGTGCCACCGCGCCGCTGGCCACGGCTTCAGGGAACTGCCCTGGGCTTTGGGGACCCGTGGCAGCTGATGAGGTCAGAGGAGATGACGTGATGTATCTCGGAGGGGAGAAATGACCTTTCTGCTCAGTCAGTTGTCAGCTAAGGAGGCCGTGCCGGATACGTTTCCCGTGCCCGCGCGGCACGGCCGCTCTCCGGTGTTTACAGCTTTTAAGACGCTGCCGGCAGCACCGGAGCTTGGCGATGAGGTAGCAACACTGGGGCTTGGTGAGATTTTTATTTTTTTTTTTGAGCAGGGTGAAAAAAGGGACATTTTTATTATGAATGGCATGGTGTTGATTCCTTCTGTGTACCTCGTGCTTTTTTTTTTTTATGGTTCACCTACTAAGCCACTTCTCTCCCAGAGCATCTGTTGGACCATCTGTCGGTTCTGCACTATCTGGCACGCACAGTAAGCGCAGAGCTACCTTCGCAAGGCTCCGTCTCCTCGCGTGCTTCTCCTTTTCCCGCGGGCGAAGAGCTGCTCCCGCTGGAGAGCGGTTTGGGGGTAACCTCCGAGCGGCACCGGAGGGTCCTGCTGGACCAAACCGGAGCCGTAGGTGGGAAGACACCACCAAATAAATCAGAGGGTAACCTCGGGATGTTCATTTGGCTTCCAGGTGCCGCGTGCGGGCAGGTTGAGGTCCCTCCACCATCGCTCGGGGGCCTCCGTCTGCTACACAGCACCGTGGGTGTCCCTGGGCGTCAGCAGGCAATGGAGCAGCTGGGTAGAAATACTCACCTGGTCCCCCCCAGCCAGGGCAGAGCTGCATCCCGCTCCCCCACGCTGGTCACGGCCCAGCCCAGGCTGCCTTAGGAGGTGTGGGTAACAGCTAATGGGATAAGACGAGCATTTCATTAGAGATTTCTTTACTGTAGGTGACTCGGGTCCCCAGAGCAGCAGGCAAAGCTGCTTAGTCTAAGAATCAGGAATGTATTTACCTTTCCTAAAAATCTCAGAGCAAATTAAAAAAAAGCTTTTAATTGTCAAAGCAATGGAACGTTAACTTTGAGGAACAGCCGGAGGTGAGTACCCTATGCAGAGCTCTTTGCATAACCTTGGGGTGAGGTGCCTGGCCAGGACAGCCGTATCCCTCCTCACTCCAGAGCTGGTCCTGGCTCTGCCAGGGCAGGCAGGACGAGGGGCTGTCCATCTTTGCTGGGGTTGGCCATCCATGGGGCGATTGTCCCTCGGTGTCTGGGTGGCTCTGCCATCTTGGGGGCCTCGGGAGATGGGTGATGGGAAGGATCTGTTCTTCTCTCCCGAGCTTCTGCGAGTCTCATGCCTCATTAGTCAGGCTGGAGATCTGATCCCCCAACTGTGCCAGCAGATGCTGTTTGTCATCCCGAGTGGCTTTTCCAGCAGATAAGCAGGGCAGCTCCGGCTGCGGGCAAGGAGGGTCCCCAGGGTCCCCTGGTGAGGCCCCCCTGTTGTGACAGTGCCAGGGGACCGAGTGCCCGCTGCACAGCCAGCCTGCAGCCCTGGCAAGGAGGGGAGGGAAGGTGACATGGTTCCTATCCAGGAACTTTAAGCTACTTCGGAATTATCATTATGCTGCTGGAGGCTGTTTTCTGGGTTTGGAAACATTCACTTAGACTTAAAAAAAAATATCTCCCGTTATTAAGTAATGCCATTTGTGCCACCCAGCTGGCAGACCCAGCGGTCCATGAATGCTCTCCTCACAAACAAGAATATGTCTCTGTGTGTGTGTGTGTGTGTGTATATATATACTTTTTTTCTTTTTTTTTTCTTTCTGAGATGACTCCAGTTGTTTTTTAAAGGAGTAGGGGTGGAAGAAATGAAAACAACCATGGACTGAAATGTGTAAGAGGCGTATGATGAAGCGTTTATCCAAATTCCTAAATGGTAGCAGGGCAAAAATAGACACCGGAACTCGGTGAGAAGCCATCGCTGCTGCGAAGGGAGGGAAGGAGGGGTTGCCAGTCGCACCCAGCACACCTGTGGGTACCGGGGTGGCTGCTCGGGAACGGGGAATTTTGTTGGTTTAGTAGATGCCTGAGAATAAAATGCTTAGAAATAGCAAAAAGTGTGGCTTTGGCCAAAATGAAGGAAGTCTGGGGGGGGGGGGGAACCCAACCAAAAAAAAAAAACCCCCCCCCAAAAAAAGCCAGAAAAACCCACCCGGGTGTCTGAACTCTACTCTTCACTGGAGGAAATTCAGCAGGAAGGCAGAAGCCCAGCACAAGTCACAGCATCTCTTGTACAGCCCTCCGAGGTTATAAATGGAGACTTCATCATCGTTAGCTGCTTGTCGCTGCCTGCGGAAAGCATCTCACAACAGCCTCAGGATTGGCAGTAGAATCTCCCTTCTGCCAAGCTCTTTATTTTTTTTTCCTCCATAAATAGTATGAGAACTCTCATGATATAAAAGGTAGCTCGTCTTGATGTCGAGACAGCGCTGCCTGGAGTCACTGTCCGAGGAGCAGCAGACACACCGAGGGATGTCAAAGATGCTCAGGGCTTCCCCACCCAGCCCTGCGTTCCCCCAGAGTCGTTTCGGTGCCGTGTGCTGGGTCAGAACCCTCCAGGGTAGGGCTGGAGCGTGGGGCCCATGGCACCGAAATGCGGCAGTGCCCGCTGCGGCACTGGAACCGGAGACTAAATACTATTTTCTGCTGCCTCTCGGAGCGTTTAGCCCATCTCTGTCTGTTGGAGTGATGTGCTGTTAGCAGCCAGGGTAGTGCCAGTGCCCTGGCAGCTGCTGCTCGGCTCCGATGGGCAGGGAGTGCTGAACAGCACTAACAGCCAGGGTGGTTGGTTAGGCTTAAAAATGAGCTGCAAACAGTAAGCAGGGGCTATTTTCTTTACAGCATTAGCAAGGCATCCTATGAGACTGTGTAACCTCTCGGTCTGTCCCTGAGGGTTGCCAATTTTTTCTCCTTTTCTTACAAACTAGCTTGTGATGGGGCGTTTTCCCCCCAAGAGAAGGCAGCGCTGCTCAGCACAGATCTGATGAATGGAAATGAAATCTCCTGCCCTGGTGCTCGTAGCCTTGCGGGCTTCCCTCTTCCCAAAGGAAAACGAGGACCGCGGGACCTCTGCGCTTAGGAACTGTGCTGGGGGGGGGGTTGTGGAGGTGCCGCCGGCTCCTCCTGTGAAGTGATGGAGTGAGGTTCAATCATCCAGCTCTGCTTCACCCCCAGCATCTTTGGATTCCCAGCAAAAAGGAGCAGATATATGCTTTTACTAAACACATTTTAAAAATATATTCAGTTTCTCTTTTAGTTTATTTTCCAACTGTGCTGCCCCCTTGTGTTAAAGCTGACTGGAAATATTCTCGGAAGGTGGCGGTGGGCGACAGGCAGTTGGGAAAAGCAGTGGTTCAATGACCGCAGGATAAATGTCTGTATGTTCACCCTGGCAATACTTTTTCACCCGTGCCCCAGCCAGAGAATGCAGCAGAAGCAGCGTTTAATGCAAAGCTGCTCGGGCGTGTTGGTGTTCTTGGCATTTCTAAGTGGCTTTGGGAGGATTTGCTGCTGAAAAGTTGGTCTCTGGTGCAGTTCTCATGCAATGTTTATTTTTTGTTCTTTTACTCCTTTAGAAATTGTCCGAGCGATGACACACGTGATAAATCAGGGCATGGCGATGTACTGGGGAACGTCGCGCTGGAGCGCTATGGAGATCATGGTAACGGTGATTTTCTTATCTTCTTTTTTAGTGAAGTGTTGACACCTGGCAGTTCTCCATCCTGGCTCCGTGCTGAGGTTTGTTGTACCCCATCCAGCAGCTTTTCACCTAAAATAATTTAAAACCCCGTTCCAGCCTGAGCCCGACGTTAATTGGAAGATGGGCTGATCTAGAGGTTTGGGTGCCTTGGCTCATCCAACTGGGGGTTGTTTCAGTTTGGTTTGATTTGGCAGACTTCAAGGCTTTTGGGAACGTGCCTCTCTGATGTCCATGCCTGTGGCCACTGGTGCCCCATCGAAGCTGTTTCTGCCTCGGCACGGTGGCATTCACAGGGGTCGAGTGGCCTTGCTGGGGGCCAGCGAAGCTTCAGCTCGTCAGCTCCAGGAGTTATGTCCCACAAGATGCTTTTACTTCATTAAGTGTTTTATCTACTGATTTCTTCTCTGCAGGAAGCCTACTCCGTAGCCAGGCAGTTTAACATGATCCCACCCGTGTGTGAACAAGCCGAGTATCATCTTTTCCAAAGAGAGAAAGTGGAGGTTCAGCTGCCGGAATTATACCATAAAATAGGTAAGGCTGATGCTGCCGAGCCTCTCGGTGACTTCCTCTGCAGGAAGGAACACTGAGCAGGCTGACCTGGGGCTCTGGATGGGATCGGTGCTCTCCTTCCTTGGCTCTGAAGGGGACGGACGAGTATCTGTCTAATAACTTAAAAGAAAAAAACCAGCTTATTTTGCCCCTGATAGAAATAGGTGCTAATTGCTATGGCTGCTTCTTAACCTTTGAGACTCGTGCACTGTGCAGGTGCCACCTGTCCCCTGCCTCAGAGGGTGCTGGTGTCTCCTTGTGCAGTTGTGCCCTGTGATGGGACGAGGGGTGATGGTCACAAGCTGAAACACAGGAAGTTCCACCTCAACATGAGGAAAAACTTCTTCCCTGTGAGAGGGACAGA
>WTSP01005577.1:0-20789 GCA_025331215.1 Actenoides lindsayi | reverse complement strand
CCGAAGTGTGCTAAAGGTGGCAACCTCCCTCCCTCCCTCCCCAGCACCGGCTGGCCCTGGCTACTGCTGAAGCACATGCAGTTTGAGCAGTAACTACAAAGGGAACGTTTTACAGGCTACCAGGGCCGTGTTTATCTCTGCCGTGGCACGGTGCTGATGAGAAAGCAGTTCGCTGTCTCTAATTAACACTGCAGCGTTGCTCGTACAGTCGGGATTAAGAGTATTTCAATAATCTTATTATGAAAAGGTATTTTTCCGGGGCAACAATCGTTACGTCACAACAGGATTAACATGATTATATATGGAGTGTTATTAAAAAAACCAAACCCGAGTACTAATTTTACATAAACCAAAGCAATAAAACTTGAGAACTGCCCCGCCGTTCAAAAACGTACCTGTGCCTTTAAGGGAAATTTTGCAAGTCATTAGTCAGTAGTGTCACTAACGCGTTTGAATCATGCGAAGAGGAGAAGATCTAATCATGGAGCTATTGGAGGAGCAGCTTATAGACGACTAACAATTTATTCAAGCCTTTTTGAGCAATTTTTTAGCATGCAGAATGTAGCGCGTGTTTGTGTTGGCTGGATCAATGTGATAGATTACAATAATTGCTTAAAGCAAATGAGGTATTTATAAGACATTAGGTCAAATTTCTCTTTTTTAAACGTGCCAAAACACAGATTCATAAAGCTGCTATAATTTGTGGCCTCACACTTCTCTTTCCTAAATTAGTTTAAATTGGAAGTGGTTCCAAAGACAATAACGAAGCTCTCCAGTATGAAACAGGAGCGAGTGTGCAGAGCCCCATTAGGGCAACAATTTGCTACAATTCCTACCAGAATTTTGTTTTATGAAACAAACAAACAAACAAACCCAACGAGAACCCACCAGGTATTTTGGCCTGAATGCCTCTCACAGGAAACAATATTAATAAGCTTTTTTTTGAGTGAATTGCTCTGATGACACCTGACCAACATAATCTCAACAGCCTTCACTGACTGGTCACTGTAGGGGCTACTGGTAGCCTAGTACCATCTTGTGGACACACGTGTCTCCAAGGAATTGCAGAGGCAAGAAGGAGACACTAAATTGAGCAAGGGAAACCATTTGGTATGCGCAAGAGAAATCAAATCTAGTTTTATCCATTACATTGCAATAGTTAATTAAGGCTGTTAATTTACCTCCCGAGGTGTGTCGCTTCCAGGAGCTCGCTTCTGGAGTCAGACACTGGAACAGGAACTCATGCTTCTTTCATCCAGACTTGATGGAAATCTGTAAAGCAATAGCACAGATGTATTTGGCCCAACATGAAGTATCCAACAGCTAATATGCAATATTTAGTAATCATCATAAACAAAATACATTCTAATATACGGCATTTGCTAGTTGGCAGCTGAGTTTGCTTATAGATTTGACACATGTAAGCCATTCTGCTTCTCCATCTCCAGACTGATTAAGGTAGGTGAGACCAAGGGTCTCTCTTGTTCATTCTGACCCACACTGCAGCTGAGAGCAGATGCCTGAAAGCAGCCTTAAGTAAAAGCTGTAACAGGGGTCACATCCTGGAGCGAGGAGTTCCCCAGCGCTACATGTTGTGTGCAGTGCCTCTGCTTCACGTTACTCGGCCCCTCCTTGGCCCTCACTGGCTCCAGATGTATAGCACAGAATGTGTGCTCTCACCCTGGATGGAAACTTTCCAGCTTTAAAGCAATGTAATTAAACTTAGGAGCACAGTGCCACCCTAATGACTTTCAGAAGCCCAGCACGGAGTTGAACTGCGGGTTGCTTACTTTTGGTTGATCTGTAGCGTAAGGGTGGCCCAGTGTTATTCAGCACTTCTCAAGCTAGCACTCCTGCTGTAGCAGACACCATTTCTCCACTGGCTGTATGCATAGATTTTACCAGGAATTAGGCTCAGGCTGCTGTGTCAACTCTTTTTTCTCTCCATCTGAGGGACTGGTATGTTCTGCCTCTCTAAGCAGTCAAAGCCAGCCTAAAATTTCAGGCAGACCAAACATCAGTGAGGCAGCCTCAGCCCCAGGGCACAAAGAAGATGAGAGCAGGAGGCTCTCGGACCGTGTCAAAGTGCTGTTAAGGAAGGGACAGTTCAATAACCTGCTGTATGTGTAATCTGCTAATTTGCTTCTAATTCTGGTCACACGCTGCTGCACGCTGTTAGCACAACCTAACCCAGAGCAGCCAGCCCCAAACAGAGCACGGGGGTAGCTCAGAGCAGCGAAATGCTGTCTGTAGAGCTCCCCCCGGCCGGAGCTGCCCATCAGCCAGCTCCCTGTCGTTCATCATCCACACCAGTTCTTTGATCTATTTTACAAAATCATTTTTATAGCTTAATTATTTTTTCCTAAGCCAGACTGAAGCTCTTTTTTTTTCCGTGTTTACGTTTTCCAACAGTTGGTCACTAAGATTCACATGTATCTGCTGACAGCTACAGGTTACGCACCGGAGAACGGCACGGCGAGTCCCTGCTGCCCTGCACGCTGCATTTTCTGCAGCCCTGCACGAATCTACCAGATCCTTCTGTTGTTTGCTCACACAGTTGTGCACGTACACACCCTCCAAACTGCAGACTGTATTTCAGTTGGAAAAATCGTTCAGAAGCATTTAAAAAGTAATGCATCAAACCTACTCTGCTGAAAGGTCATCTGGTGTTGGCAGCTTTCATCCGCTGTGTGTACGCTTCCCCTTGTTTGGCAGAGCAGCACTAGACATTGAGACCAAAAGTCCACCTTGAACAACGTGCTACAAGCACTTCCACCTGGTGTACAACACCCAGGAGCCTTTCAGAATCCATGCAGCTGGAGAGGTCACAGGCTAGCTGTGCAAGATGAGGTGACCAACACCCTCTGCACTGGCTTAGACACGGGCAACACATTTAATCTAGTTTAACACTGAGAACCTGGCCATGTGGGTGCCAAGTTAGCACGTTACCAGACTTAGCCTGGCTTCTTTACTACCACTCACTACCAGGAATGACAAGAAGCAGTGGACCTCCCCTGAGCTGTGACCACTGTTGGAGAGACAGCCCCAGCCAAAGAGTGCTCTCTCATGTGTGGAAGAATGGCAGGTGCTTCATTTTTTTGTCAATAAAATCTTAGCTAAATGTAAAATAAAAAGTTCTAAAATGCCATTTTCCCCCCAATGTCTTCTATAATCTCTTTTGTTTCTTAGCTTAATTTTATTCTCTTTTAACTTTGACTTCTTTCCAGATGACTCCAGTCCTCTAAGTCAGCTGTTTGCTCTTTTGCTTTTCATATTTCTTATTTAAATCCATGCTCTGTACTGCTCTGTCTATTGGATACATCTTCCCCTTTCACATTCTAGGGACCTTTCACAGCCATTGAGACTTTGCTTTACTTGTTCATGCCCAAAACATCAATTTAACTTCCTTACCACATTCAAAGTATTCTAATTATATACCTATTTTTCATTAGCTCATGGCCTAATGAAGAAAGGAGGGCATCACACAATCAGATTTAAATCAAACTACAAACATCATCAGTTTATCATCCAAGAATTGTCTCTCCTACAAGCCAGGATCTCTCACTCCCATAGCCGTAACTCTTCTTTCTCCTAAACCTGTCGCTTGTTTCTCCTTTATTCAAGCATGAGGAGCAGCATGATACCCACTGCCACACTGCTGGCCAGCCAAAATCTCAGCAGTGCCTATTGTCCCTCTGCAACATTTAGTGACCAAAGCTTCCACTGAAATGCTACAGACACTGCCTCAGACAATCACTAACTGCATATGCACAGGCTTAGATAACAGTCTGGAGCTCACACCCATGGATTCTTGTCTTCAGAGCAATTCTGACTTGCAACCACTCTTCTAAACTTTTATGTATATATACATATATACTGCAAACCCAAGTTAATGCACTTTGACTACCACCTCCTGGTTTTCCTTAGAAACATTACCCAGTGCCATTCAGCAGTGTTCTGGCCATGTAAAAGTAGCTGGGAAGAGCAGCTCCCTGGGAACCTGGTTTCCTGGAGAGTGCTGCATCTCACAATACATTTACTGCATGGCTTAAAACCCATCTTCTGCTTCGTGCTCTCACTCCTGCCTCTCCATAGTGGCACTCCAAGGGAGTAGGGGGAAGATAAGAGATGCTTGGCAGTCCATTGGTGAAGTTTTTATTCAGCTACAGAGGAGTTAACACAGAAGGCTTCTGCCATTCTTTCCCATCCCAAGGCTGAGCACCCTGCCATAGTATCCCTAGACAATAGATCTTTGAGTGCAACCAAACCTACAGTAACAATAAGGACCTTTCCCATTAATTTTAATGAGCATAAGAATGAAGGGACTGAGAAGAAAAAAAAAATGAGGATTAGGTGTCTGGCAAGATCTTTTGCATGCTACAGGAGCACTGCTATAGACTGATCTAGTCTTTGCTGTCGTGCAGTGACTAATCACCGTGAAAGCTAACAGAAATGCAGACTTGAGGCCATAGTTAGTAACAAGTACAGTGGGATTTTTTCAAGATGTTTCACTTCAAACTATTTATCCTATTACTTCTAACAAAGGAATCATGAATTGGAGCAAAACTGAAGCTGACAGTGTCTCGTGTAGCTCTACAGTGACCATACACCAGTGCTGTAAAGCAGCAGATTAGTACCACAGGCTGCTGTTTGCTCTGTGGCTCCCAAAGGGCTTAGACACAAACAGTGAAACCAAGTAGCAGCACCAAGCCTGGATTTATTTTTTTTCCTTTTTAAAAACTCTGTGAGTTAGCTGCTTGCCCTCAATTTTTCTCCCACACCTTATTTGTTTAGACCCCAGTGCTGCAAAGAAGCAGGGTGTTGTGCCTGGATGGCAGAAGCAGAGACAAGGTCTGGTTTTGTGAGGTGCGAAATTCCCTCAGCTCTTGGCAGCCCCCTGGAAAGCTCTAAGCGTCTTGAAGGCTCACAGACAAATTATTTTAGCATTAATTACAACATCAATGAGAAAACAGCACTCAAATGGGAATTTAGGATGATGTCTGCATGGAATGTTTCTCATTATTTTTGTGTGGAGTTCGTATGACAGCAGAACACTTTAAACCCCATCTTGCTTTCAAGCTGATGCTGAATCCATGCCTTCATGCCTAGCAGTGGGCAGAGCCGAGGTGTAAATTCTGATGGCTGCATAACAAGGCTGTCTTTCTTTATGAAGGAACATGAACTCAACATTTGTTTTTAAAGTGAGAGCTCACTAAAAGCAATTCTTTCAAGGTCAGATTCTGAATGTCTTTTTCTTGCTTTCTCTTTTGATTTACTAGCTTGTCTTTAATATTTTTTTCCCAAAGCTATCCCATTAGATATTGCTATGTCATCACTTTTGATTCCTAAATAACAGGAGAATGCCTGGAGTCTTGAGCCTAAACAAAACATTTCTGAGCTTGCTCAGAGTGGAATTATTTGGGTTTTTAAAGTCAATAAAAATCAAACTAGGTTTTAGTTTAAAAAAATAGGAATGCGGGGAGGGGAAGAAAAGGAAACACTATGAGATCTTTTTTCCAGGAGAGAAAAAGAATCCAGTTATCATTTTGCAAACGTAGGCCTGATGTTCAAACATCTCTTCTCTTTGCACTGTGTTTTGCTTAGTCAGTGATAAAATCCTGTGTGTCTCTATACACAGCTTCATTGACATGAGTCACACAAATGCAGCCGTGTTTACATTTGTCCATACGTTTGAGAAGAGTTATCAATGTAACCGAGTTGTGAAAAACTTGTTTCTCTGAAGTTGAGAAATCTTTTCTCCCAAATGTTAGGACAGAGCTGACGCCATGTGTAGAATCCTTGCTTCTGTGAGTGATAGACATATGCATGTGCGGTCCCAGAGCTACAGTTCTTTTAAACAGTTTCAGAAAACATGTCCTTTCAGATTTCCTGCCTGTTGTACCATGTTGCAACAACAGCAGTTGATGGATCAATCCCTGTGGCACTTTGTCATATCACATAAAGCATCAAGTGATAGATGCGTTTCAGAATAACTTGTCCTAGAGATCTATTTTCTAGAAGCAGAGAACAGCTCCCCTCCTACCCACACTAGTACACCCTTCAGAATACTGCCCATCCACAAACATTTTTTCTTTCAAAAGCAGAAGTGTCTCTCGGGTCCATAGATGTTAAGTTCTAACCAAGTTGGATCAAGACTGAAAGAATCCAAGCAGATACTTGTAGTCTAAACCAATCTAAACCAACTGCTACTAATTCAGCTGCTCCTTGATTTGCTACATCTCTTGTGCTTCAGCCTTGGGTTCTACAGCTCTGATAAAGTGCTTGCGTAAAGCTTTTATGCATTTGAATGTCTGCACAGATCTTGTCAGTCTGAAACAATTTGAACTTCACAAGCACTTCCCCCAGCATTCGGTTAAAGCACTTTAATTTTTACCCGTGACTCTCCTGCTAGTGTCCCAGAAAGACCCTGTCTCCTTTTCATTCACTCTTTAGAAAGCTTAAACATGTTCTAGCTAATCTCAGAGTAGCTGTATTTTAAAATAACTTTTCTATTTCAATATAACCTGTGACACTCAGTAGGATTGCAAGGTATTTGTTGACCACTTGTCATCAAAGGATGGTCTTGGTACTCACGAAAGAGGCCCATGGTCCCTGGGAGGACATAAGGGCAACACCAGGTGAAGAGGAGGCACTGAAGAAGAGCACAGAAGGGCTGCAGTCAGCATCACAGCCTCCCACAACCATTCCCTTTCCTCTGGAAAATGATACATCCTGGGGCCAGATCAGGTTAAAGCTGCTGATGTTCTTCAGCTGGTCTAAAGCACCAGCACCCAAACCAGGGGCACATCACTCGCTAGAGGGCACAGGCCTGAAAGACTAAAACGGGCTGCCAAAGATCTGACAAGTCCTTGTAGTTCACCTGAAACTTGCTTTGGGAAGGGGTTTGTTTCTCTTACTATTACAAAGCAGACATTGGAGAAATTCGGATATTCCCACCCAAACATTTGGGGTCTGCTTTGATTTAATACTAGCCAACTCTGTGGGCCCCAGAAACATGGCACAGTGTTTGTATCTCCTAGTGCAGTGTGGAGTAACACCTGCTTTCAGTTCGAAAGTGAAACCTCAATTCAGCAAGCCACCCAACCACCACAAAGGCACAGAGGGAAGTAAAGGCCACCTCCCTTTGTGCAGGTTCACAATCTTATCTGTGCCTTGCCAAAACAAAAATCAATGGAACAAAACAGCAAGGTTTGGGCCTTTTGTTAATCATTTGACAACCCAAGTCTATAAATTCATTTCCCCATTTCATTCCTTTATTTATCCTGCTGCTCTGAAAGTCCTGAAAGGACAATGAAAACTGGCCTGACTCTGGCTGTCTCAGTCAAATAAAGCTGGCATGGACATGGAGTTACACTTAGCCACCCACCCACACAATTTTAGCTTCCCAGCCATCAAAGCACAATCAAAACTGCATTTTCCTGACTGTCACTTTCTCTATGCGTTTTTCGGAGCGCAGATGTAATAGGTTTTACAGGGAGTCCCTTTGATTCGTGCCAGCCCTGCACATTCTCATTCTGCCCCTAATCTCTCCTTTGTGGCACGCGGACTCGGAGCGGTGGGCATGGATCCCAGCGGACACTGATTACCATCCAAATTCCCTTTTGGAAATGATCCCATCTGGCAACTGCAGAACCCAGAGCTCCTACCCTCGGCCATTGTTCTTCTCCAGAATGAGCAGATTCAACTTTATTACAGATTAAACATTTGCTGTATTTTATGTTTAAAGCTAATTTCAAGTGCTGTGTCAAAACACAGACGCTTTCTCTGCTGACCCTCCTGTAGGGTTTGTTACTTGAAGGATGAATAAAAATTCAGCAGTCCAAGCCATTTATTTTTTTTCAGAATACATACAAAGAATTGTTCCCCAAGCTTAAATTTTGCATGTCAAGTTTCATCTGGGAGCCGATTCGTTTTTACAGCTCAGTTATCAGCTGTGCAAACAGGCTATTATTCATGTTCATCTAGGCTCTAACAGCATTATTGCCTTCTCAAAAATTTGCCAGGCCAGGCAGATTTATGCAGGACTTGTTTTAGAGAAGGAAGGAAAGTGGCACAGGGCTAACCGGGCCCACGAAAGGCAACCAACAGCCTTGGACATCTTCCCCGCAGAGCTGAGAGCTACGTAGGCATCTCCTGTTGCACTCTCCTCGCAGGGAGGCTCCTATCAAATCCATGCACAGCTCTGCACCGTGACCTCTCTCTCCTCATCTCTGGTCACAAATGCAAGATGCAGATGATCAGACTGCTCTGTGACCCACTGTGAGAAGACACAGTTGGTATACAGGCTATGACACTACAACTAGGGAGTGTACCAGGTAGTAGAGCCCTGCATGCACAGAAACTCTGTCAAAAGCCCTATTCCCCATCAACTGAGTCCTTCTTCTTACCATTCAGCCCATCTAGCATGTCTGATGTTGATAGGTCTGCATTCATGACTCAATTCCCCCCCAAAACAGCCAAAGTGTACAATTCCAACCTTGAGAAAAATTGTGCAGTCGTATTTCTTGCAGTGGCACTCACAGTATACATGTTTCATGGATAAAAATCACTCTTTTTAAGCAAGGATAATCTGTAAAACTAGGTTGTGCAAATAAAAAACCAAACCCTTAAATATTACCGTGCCTGATTTATTGATCATAACATATATCATAGAGTTGAAAATGGAATTGGTACTAATGGCAGCAGTAATCTTTTCTCGTACATGATGTTCTTAAGAGTTCAGTAACCTGAGCTGACTTCTCTTTCTGAAATACATAAAAAATTCTGTCAAATTCTTCACTTAACAAGCAGAAATTCAGTAGAGTTAAATTCTCTCCGGTTTCACCTGCAGTGGGGGGTGGTATTTTCATGGGTTTTATTATGCAGTTTTTCACAATAACAAAATAATTTCCAGATCATTTTTAAGAATCTGAAAGTACTGCATAATGTGTCTGCAAATCAGAAGTAAGCTTTTGACTTCTGTGCAACGGCACTAGTAAGTATTTCCTGACAGCTTGAACAACTGTTTTATCAGTGTCTTTATTAAAAATGCAGAAATACAGTATCATCCCTTATCAGAATTTAAGCCAGAATGGTTGGAACCCTTAAAAAATGTTTCAGTTGTCATTGATCTCATGTTAACTCAAAGCCTCCTTGTTTGCTTTAGACATCTCTGAGAATTCATCCAGCTACAAAGGAAACTCAAAGGGCAAGACAATGTTCCTGTGATTATATGCAGAAGGAACAAATGAGCATAGTACAGTATGGTGGTTTGGGTTTTTTTAACCATGTGCATGAGGATTCAGATGTAAGAGAGATACTCATACTTAAGAAAATTTATCTTGAACTAAATCAGTGTCAGTCCTGCATAGCAGAATGGGAATTTGTTAGTGGACAAAAACTCAAGAGTACTCCTAAAAAAGGCTAAAAAGTAAAATTTCAGTTGAGTGGTAGCATTTCTTTGATTATTGCTGTGGGCAGAGGAGCCTGTTACTGATCCTTAGGCTGTTCATGACAAATCCCAAACTCTCTGTTTTCTACTCTATGTCAAGCCAGACTGACCACCATCTTCTGACACCTTCCTGTGTCATCAGCATTAATATTTATCTAGGCAGCAGCAAACCTGATACACATCCATCCTCAGAACAACCTTGTGAGGAAGCTGAACACCTCACGTGATTCACTTCCCTCTAGCTCAGACCTTTATATACTGCACTGCAGACTCCATGCAGAGTGTCCTTGAAATCCTATTGAAGTTAACCAGTATTTGTTTACAAAACCCACTTACGAAACCAGACGATTCATCCTCATCACCTGGAGGCCAACCAGCTGCCCCTCTATCCTTGGAGGTGGATAATTACACATATTTTTCTTTCTGTGAGTAACAGCAGAGTAGGATATAAATATAAACAGGGCTGGTGACTCTGCCAAGGAAAAGCCTAGTCTGTCAGCTCCAGTCAGTACTGTTAGGAGGTGCATGAACCACCACCATGTTCCTAAATAACAACGGTACAACAGGAAACACTGAAGTCACCAACGGATGTTTTAGCCTCTTCCCAGGATTGAATTATGTTTTCACTTACAGCATCAATAAAACTCATCATGTGCGATATCTCCGTCACACTGACTCTTTATTTTCTTTCTTAGTTTCAGACAAAATAGCTCACATATTTCAGAGAACTAAAGGAGGGAGATTATATTGTTCCCCTACATGAAAGAATAGAATAACCCTAGTATCATTTAACTGAAAAGGCTTCAAAGCCTTCAGATCTTGAAATAGGGACTTCAGATGAGTTAAAAACCATGTAACTTATTTATTGCACACAAAAACTATGCTATGCTTACATTATAAAGGCTGCTAATCAAGCACATAAAATGGTGTGGTTGCCTGTGAAACAGTAATTCATGTGCTTCATGCACAGGCACCACGATGGCACTGTAACTGAGACTGTCACATATGCTCTTTTCCATGAGACCCTTACCTCATTCAGTGTGCAGAGTGAACAATGCTCAACTAATGCACAGCTTTCAAAAGTTTATTTTCCTTTCATTATTCACTCTCACCAGGCATTATTTAGTGCACGCTATTCAGATTCTGCTTTGAAAACAGAATTATTCATTTCTTCATAGGCTTTTCTGTGGTGTTTATCAGAATAGTATGAATGCTGCAGACATCAACACACTCATTTTTATAAACTTCATGGGATATTGAGGTTATAGTTCTTGCCATTTTTACAGGACATGAACTGTATAAGAAGTACCAGCTAAACTTGGGTACCTCACTGTTTAAAACCCGTGTTTTCACACTGTACTTTGTATATTCAAGATTAAGGTCCCAGGGGCTTCAGCTGGAACTGTGATTGCTCAACAATGATGCAGTTTACAACCCTGGGATCTTAGCTGTGTACTAAAAAAAAAAAAAAAACAAAACAAAAAACCAAAGTCACAAGTAGAAAACAGCCTTGAAAAAATTCATTGGATGCAAGTAGATTGCTCAGAATCCTAAGTTATCTGGCACATGTAGAGATAGAATCCATTTCTCTGCTGTTCACTCGCCACAAGAGAAAGCCATCACATAAATGGCAGATGTGTCTCGGTTATGTTGGCTGAGAGCTCATTTTAATGAGGAGGAGATGAGACTGGGGCAACAAACACTGACAGAAATCCTCATTGTGGGAAACTGAGGAGCTGAATAACTGTTATAGAAAAGGTTCAGCTGGGTGCATAGAGAGCTTGGATCTGCTCTTGTAAGCATTTGCAATTGTCTGACTCTGTGAGTCAGAAACACGTACCTTGAGAAGTGCCCTAGGCTTCTGGAGAAGAAAGATTCCAACTAAGCTTGTATTATACACCAACCACCATCTTCTCAAACACTTTCATTGTAAAGTAGCACATGGGCAACCAAAAGCACAGCTCAGAAATGCCAGATAATTTCCTTTTTGCACATATATTGGAGGGCTCCTGTTGGGAAACACAACAGCAGCTTTGAGCTTGCTCCAAATAGCACTTCTTGGGAGATAGCAAATTTCAAAACAGAAGAGGGGAGTGAAGAAACCCAGCCTGATCAATACCACTTCCCTATATGGCAAATGAGACATTTAAACCAATCGCACCAACAAAGCTTAGAATTCAAACCCTGGAGGATTCTCATCACTTCACCACTTCCCCTGTCAGAAATATCTTTCATATTACATGAGAAAGAAAATGAATTCTGGATGCATCCTCCTGCACAGCACAGATAGGGGCTGTTGTGCATATGAGGACAAGATAAAGGAATATGGAGCACCAGGAAATGGCGCTTCTATAAATGGAAGCATTGCTGTGCAGTGCCGTGATACCCTGAGCTGGTAGCTGGCAAGAAGTACAAACAGGGAACACACAGCAGGCCACCTTATTAGGCAGGTTGGTGTTGTTGCTTAATACCAGAGGAGTGGGTGATCAAGAGAGAACGTGCAAGCGACACAGTCTGCTCATGGTGCTCTGCCTGGGGAGTGGGGACAGACAGGACCAGTGACCAAACAGCACAGAGTCCATCATGACCAAGAGGAACTTCATCACATTCTTCAGACAAAGGCAGTCAGAGAGAGAAAAGGGCTTTGAAGTAGTGCAGCACAAAAAGCAACGCCCAGGTCTGGGCATCCTTCAGCTGTCTCCTCCTTGTATGTGTGATTTTGTCCTGGCTGAGCTCACTACAAAATTGCAATGGTTTCAGTGGACGTGGGGCACAACCAGGCTCCCCACTCAGAGCTCCCTGAAGATTAACGTACCTGCCCAGGGGCATTAGAGTCTGTGCTTCCCTGGACAATAGGTGGTAGCACAGATGTTGACCTGCTTGTTCAAATAAGAACCAGCTTAGATCAAATGATTATTTTTTTTTTTTTTCATAAAAGGATTCGTTTCTCTGAATGTAGAATTAGTTAAAAATCAATTACATGCTGTGAAAGACAGAGCCACTTAATGATGCCAACTTATTCTCCTAACTGAATGGATTTAGCCATCTATTTATTTCTTCTCTACACAAAAGAGAGAAAAAGCTTCTCCATGTTATTATATTTATTATTAGTGGGTCTGAAAAACCAGATTTTTCTCTATAATATTGGTGTCTTCTTGCTGACAAATACTGATTTTTTCCCATGCTTCCTCCACTCTCCATGGGTATTTCCTTTTTCCACTCTTTTTTCTTTTGACCTAACCGAATACAATTGTCATTACCACAACCAGAGAATCTCTGTGTTACAGTCGTGGAACAAGCAACACTTAAAAAACATTTTAAAATCAAATTGCTGGCTCAAGTTAATTTAGATCACCCTCATCAGACAACTGATACCAAATCTGCACTGGACAGGACAAGAATCCACATAGCACAGCATCCTCCTTCCAGCAGCAGCCGTGTGGGGAGAGAATATGTCCTGTGTGATCCTTTTCTGACATCTGCTTCAGAGAAACAGTACTTCAGGGAGTTCCTGGCCTACAGATTTTCCCTAGATTATTATAATTACTACTACCAGTGGATTTACTTTCAAGTAGAATTGTTGATTTACATAGCGTTAGATTATAACAAGTCCTTGTATGGCAAGATTGGATGTTCCCACCTATAGCGGAAAAGCATCGGAATTGTAGAAACTCTTTGGCCCCTGGTTGGTACTAACATTATTTTTTTTTAAACTCTGGAGCACTGTGCAAGAGGTTGAGAAGAGTACCCATCATCACTGTCCACACTATCTTTGATAAGGGAAAGGTGTACAGTTTCCAGGAGTACCCAGTACCATTCATGTACAGAACACATGCTTCCAGAGACATTTATCAAATCGAAGCAAATGTACTGGGTTTTTGTTACAAAATTGAAAAATTCAAAATTCAGAGTGAAGGATGAAGTCGGGTGAATGCAGGAGGCTTATAGCAAGAGCTGAACCTGAGGATGTTGCCAGGGACTACACAACCCATTTGACACGCTGTGCAGAAAGCATTGTGGCTGCTATGCAAATCTTAGAGCTCAAGTGCAGGAAAATAAGGACACTCCTAAAGCAGGGTGGATTATTTAGGCAGCAGGAGAAAAGGAAAACCGAACATCTTGGATATTACTTTACAACCATTTACTTTCCGGCTGCAGTGTTGACATCCCAGAAATTCAGTGTAAATCCATGGCAGTGAAGCATATCTGACTTTGAGATACCCCGATGTTACAGACCTGCTGAGAAACAGCAGAACACAGTTTATGGGAGTTATTCCGTCCGAGGCAAGGAAGCTGTGTATTGCACACATCCCGATTCGGTTCAGTTGGAATGCTTTGCCGGTTAGCAGGCACCCTTGCCGATGACAATGTCAGCTCTCTGCCACTTTGGGTGTTCCAACACAACAGTAGAGAAAACACCTTTCTCTACTTGCAGGTACATTACTTGCAGATGTTCCAGGAACACAACATCAATCCACAGGACCAAGTCCATATGCCAGCACCACTCCCAGGAGCGGGATCTGCAGAGAAGAGGCAAGGGATTCTCTTGCTTCAGCTACTGCAGATACCCCCAGGGTCTGGGCAGCCTTTCTAGCTGGGGTTTGGCAGGTAAGCCTTGATGCAGCTCTGATAAAGGTACTCTGCAAGCTACACCATAGTACCAATGCAGTGGCTTCAGGTTAAAAAGCACTGGTAGATTTTTTTTATTTCTTTGACCAATAGTGGAGCACTGACATGTAACCAGGGGTCTGAATGACAAAGTAATGCTTTGAAAACAATTCTTTATGAAACGGAATGCACGGTTGTTCAGAAAAACAAATGATGCCTATCAGTGTGTCTCTGATAAAGTTTCAGCAAGCTGGTTTAGATTAGCCTTTTTTCCCTTGCTTTATCACCCTTTCTATTTAATAATGGCCTAGATCTCATTTATATGGGGTGGGCATGTCTAGAGACTTTACTGCATTAAATTAGAAACTGTATTTCCCTATTATCTGTGACATTCAGATGCACCTCTATTGATATTTTTTCCGTGGTTAATTAAGCACTGACTTTAGCATTAGCTCACACCCTGGCCCTCCTCTCAGAGGTGACAGTAAGCTCTCCATTCTCTCCACGAGCTAATACACATCAGCTGTGCTAAGTGTGCACATTCTCTTTGCTGCACTTTCTGGAGCCTGTCTTATCTCCTGTACTCCCATAACTATACACAATCAGTGTGGGCACGAAGAGCCTTGTGAGGTAAGGCAGTGTCAGTGCTGCTGCTGGCTCAGGTCACCAGTCCCATGCTGCATGGGAGGTCTGCACGAACAGGAAAGTGGAAGAGTCCTCATCTTTTCATCTACAAACTCACTGACTAAAGAGAGCATGACTGACCCACCTGCCATTTAGTATCTGAAATTCCTATAAACAGGCATAAAATATTATTAATAAAGCTTTCCTAACATAATAATGAGCACAATCCAAATTCATTATAGCATTAATGCTTTGATTTCCTTGGCACTTAATGAGGCTATTACTGTACTGATCAACTGATCTCTGCTAGACCCCTCAGGGGTTTGTATCAAGATGTCAGCAGTGAAATGACCATGCGAGTGGCCTTGCTGTACAGCAAGTTCTATTTTTTTCACACAAGTCAATGAAGCAGAGACTGACTGTCATAGCCCTTTGTTTGAAAACAGTAGCAGTAGGGCAGACTACATATGCAGCTTCACAAAGCATGAATCAGTTGCTTGCACCGTTTAATTACTATCTATTATTTTATGGTTTTGATAAAGTGATCAATGGAGTTAAATCCTGAGCATTACTTCCAGCCATTGTTGGCCAATGTGGCTTTAGCAAAAGTGCACAAACAATATACCATCTCAACGTATTTCAGCACAGTTTGTGGCCCCAGGGATGTAAGTTCCAGGAACTATTTAATAGAAAATAAACATGATTATTAAGGGTAGTGATAAAGGAGTGGGATGATAAAGCAATGTGACTATCACACAAAGTACCCAATGGAATAATCATGTATCCCTTCTTTTCATGCAGTTACTAAAGTCTCCTTTTGTCCCCTGTACTAATAACCACTGCCGTTTGCCCACGTGTCCCCCTGAAGGGAAGAGTATGGGACTTTTTTTGCTCATGTTTTTCCCAGACTTGTACAAAACAGGAGGCTACAGAACATAAATTTACAGTGATGCCATAAGCAAAGGAATAGAAAGATGAAACCACCATATAGCACATGATGGAGCAATAATGTAAAAGCAAACAGTCCAGAGTAGAGCACCCATTGCTTCTACTGTCAGAGCTATTGATAAACTGAAAAATGAAATTCTTCCGAAGGAGGAAAAGCAGGAAACTGTGTGACTGGCAAGTTCTTAACAGGGATTATAAATACACAGCTCTCTCTGATGAGATATTCAGTGAATGTGCTTAAGCTATGGCTTTAATGGGACGGAACTGGAAACAAAATATATTGATAATGATAATACAAGACACAAAGGAGACTTCAAGATATTTTTTGTCTGTCCTATGAAAAGTGATATAGAAAAATGTCTCAGGACATAAGGTTGTAGAGTTTAAAACTGGATGAAGTAGAAACCATTATCAATCATGCAAAAAATTGCTGCAGTCTATTTTCTATTAATTTATAGGAAGACATGTCAGAAAAGCTGACAAACTACAAAGGAATGACTACATCTATCAGTCCAGTAAATGGGAAATTTATCCCTCCTCCACTCTCTCCTCCCCACCACTTCCCTGAGTAGAGGGGAGAACTCATTTTCTATTCAGAACTAGTAGCTTCCTTGCCCAGGTCATTGGGCAGTCTGGCTGCAGAAGCCAAGAGTAGACTGAAGTTTTCAAGTGGCACATACAGGAAAGCAGCTAGAGGACTGTTCACTGCCACGGCCCGGCCAATTAAATCTGAAGGGAGCGTCCGAGAGCAACCAGAGATGGCTTCAGCACGGCAGGCACAGAAGGCTGCATAAGCAGCAGCAGAGAAAACTGCACAGATTATGGTTGCTCTTGATTAATTTGAAATACTTCAAAATTCAAAGAATGAAGATCCTTTGAACGTGAAAGGCATCGCCTAGAGCACCACTAGCAGTTCATTACGTTTAGCCACCTATCGTTTCAACAAAACAGCATCTTTACATCTCAGTGCACCCTTCTGTGTGTATAAACCATGACCCAAGTGCAGGTCACTGCCAGGGTGCAGAACCCGAGCCGAGCAAAGCAGTTCAGTCAACAGTTCCACATCCTGTTCCTTTCACAGCCTTGACTGGTAACCTCACCGTGGCTCACACTAGGATGTCACACTCCTCCCTGATTCTTCTTCTCCTTCATTTCTCTCCCTAGTGTGGCATGTGCATTTTCTAGTTTTATTTGAATATTCTTAAAAGAGCAACTGTTCTTTTAAATATAATAATTGTAATTACAACTATGCACTGTTGTTTAAAAGTTAATACAGATGTACGATAACCACAGCAGCCATTTGCAAGAAATTTAAATCAGAAATAAATTAGTTACATTTTTTCTGGCTTTAGCTGTTACCCAAGAGTGACCACATCCCTTAATCAGTCTTGTGCTGTTACTAACCATAATTACATACACTACATGAATTCTGTCTTAGCACTGCATCCTTCCACACCAACCTGCTGATCTCTTCATACATATAAGTGGAGCAGGTATGATTTTCAGTTGGCCCAGCTCTTCATATGTACACCAGCTAGGAGTTTGAACAGACAGCTCCTCTCTGTTTGCCAGGCAACAGCCACTGCATACCGTTGAAAGCTTTTCAGGATTCAAACAGAAGCACTTGTTAGTCAGGCCCATTCTGAAACGGCATGTGAGTTGATGCTTCAATAGGGCATCAGGCCAGGGAATTCAAGATGCTTTTCCTTTTACATCAGTCTAGAAAATTAAGATTTCCTCAGTTCAAGCCATAAGACAGCCCTAACAGAAGGTGGGAGACAATACCAGGATCCTTTATGTCAATCATCCATTTGGAATCTGTTTAGAAGCAATTTTTTTTTTTTCTTTTGTCTTTCCTTTAAAGGCCTTTATTTTCCATCCTTTCATCTGTCTCTTTTCTCTGGTTCCCAGTTCTTTGGGCTAATATAGCATGATATTAGCCTCTCACAGAAAATGCTGCTAATTAGTTTATTTCTGTATTCATCACCAGATCCATCTCGCAGGGTGCAACCCAGCTATCAGGATATTTAGAAGAAATCCTGTTTAGCTCAATTTCTGCAACATGTTTGTACCAATCTGTCTTGTGTTTTCTTCAGGATTTATAAGAATAAAGTATTAAGATGAGTTTTCTCCTCTTGTGGTTTATCTAAAGACCATGGTCACTCATGACATATATTCTTTAATTGATTTCAGTGGGACTTCTTACGTAGTCTGCATGGTGAAATCTGGCTTCATGAGCATAAACAAATGCCCTTCTCCCCCGAGCAAGGAAGGGCTTCAAAAGACAGATTCATTATGCTCAGAAAAAGACCCCTATATTCATGATAGAAAATGAATATAACAGCACTAGCAGGACACCAGCTTCTAATATACAGAACCCGCATAAGAGATGGGGAAAAGGACAATTCACTGTCTGTTAAGTTTCTATATTTCCATTTGTAAAGAGCTACAAGAGAAGGCACAAAGTGGACCGCATCAACAAAAAGATAAAGGATCTTGTTCTCAGAGGTCAGTAGAGCTTGTCTGTGTACCATCAGCCATGCAGTGACAGGGGCAGAGAGAGCTGGCACACAGGCACTTTGGAGACACTTCACCGGATACTGAGACTTCCCAACAATGCAGAAAGACCTTGTAAGTTGTTTCCAAGCATTTTGCCTTCCCATTCTCAACTGAAAGAGAGGATTTGGCTCCAAAAATGTCAGTTACATGGAAGTGCTGGGATAAATACCAAGGTAATGAGCTCAGTATCATTAAAACATGTGAAGTAGGTGAGGAATATTCATGTGAACACTGTAACAGAATTAAAGACTTAGAACTTCATTAGGTCAAGGTAATGTCAGTCAAGATTTTGCAGAAATTAGCAGTAATTTCAGAATAGTTATAGCCATTGTGATACAATAAAACTAAAAAAAAACCCCACAAAACCGCAAACAAGAAGACTAATTTATGACACCTTAAAATAATTTTAAAGGGTGGTCACTCAGTGTTTTGCTAGATCATATGACTTCTGCAGGCTTGCATTTCATGCACCCAGCTTAATCTCACAAGGCATTTGGAAGACATTTGGAGAGATTTTTGGAACCATTCTAAATGAGCAGGGAGCTGCCAAATTTAACCAAAGTGGAGAAATGTGAGTAGAGGCACCTTTCAATAGCCTTGGTCAAGGTTAGCTCTTTTCTTCTTCCCACAGTTCAAGGTAATGTCTTGTGTCTCCCCCTGTCATATTGTACCAGAAAGAGAAGTGAAAATATGCAGCAAGTAGATAAACCTCTGAAAAAAAATCAGGAAAAACAATATTAACATTTTCCTGAGCAACTTCTCACTTGAGAGATTCCTGGAGCAATTCTTCAAGGCCCAAAACACCTCAAAGGTTATCTCCAAACTCATAAAGGCTTCCACAGTCCTAGAGCTACAAGTATGTATCATAAAAATACTTTATACAATATTATTTACTATTATTTATTTCTTCACCACCACCACATACATAATTCATTCGACTCACAGAACAATGACCAAGGTAACGTGGACTTTTGCTGCTTGCTGGTGACAATAGCAGATGTTTGTCTCTCTAGCCTAATTTTTATTTCATGCTTCTGAGTTTTGAGCCTCACGATGAAGTTTGAGCTTCAAAGCAGTGCAGCAAGGAACAGGACGTGCTTGCCACGCATTTCAGCACCAGAGGAGGCTGCTTCTATTGTCTGCTGGCTAGGCTCTGTTATACAACACGCCGTACAAAGAGCAAAATAGATTAAAACCTTTCATATGGAAGACAGCATTGAGGACTTACATAGTGATGGGTGACAAAATATTCATTAGATATGGCAAGATATCCAGGGGAAGAAGAGACAAAGGACAGGCAAAACCTGGTTGTCCTCACTGGCTTTGAATTACTGACATTTAAAGCAGGAGCTTACTGCATTTAGAACCAAAGTCACGCAGAATTTGACACTTGTCAGATAACTGTTGATTTTGCCAGACATTGAAGGGCAGTAAAAAGTTTTCCCTAATGACAGAAGTGGCATAACTGCCACTGATACTGTAATTCAGGCTTAAAGTCCTGGAACCAAATGATTTGAAAGTCTTTTCAATTATAGCATTTTTTCTGCCTAAGCAATTATTGAACCACCCCCGCCACTGCATTTCTTTTGTATTTTATAAATATTTTATTTTTCTATTTCTTTGTGTATTTCTTTCCTGCCAACTCCTCCTCTGCAGAAAGTGGCAAAAGATGAGCCTTTCATGACAAAAGCCTGCAAGTTACTAAGATTAGTATCATTATTTGTTGCTCTTTTTTCTCAGCGATTGTGCAAACTAGCACAGTAAATACAACAAATACAAGCAAGCGAGAGGGGGGCATTAAAGAACGAAATCATTTTAATCAGTGTGCCTAGATTAAACAGCTCCTTAAATATTTCAATGTGGCAATCCTTTAGGAAGTGTTTATGACAAGCTTATAACAGTGCCAGGCAAAAGACAAAGTGGAATCTCTCCAGGCTCATCCATATTTAAATACGTGTACTCAGTGCAAACGTGGCTGAAGGAGAAGCGATGACATCCCCCAACTTACGATAGGTGGCAGGCAAGAATGCTGGCAGAAGCAACCAGGAGAAAGAGAGGAGAGAAATAGGGAAGCTGACAGCAAGAAACCATTTGGAAGTGTAAATGAGCTCAGGAGAGAAAAACACAAAGACAATGCAAGTCCTGCAGTGCAGGATGGACTGTAAGTTGCCAGGCTATACTGAACTTCATGCAAATTTTTACTTGCCTTTTGAATATTGTAAGAGAGAAGATAAATGAAGAAAAGACACCGGCTATAAAACAATTTGGTTATCAAAATTGCAAACAGACTATTCAAAGAATAAGAAGAAAGAGGGGGAGGAAATCTGGAATGCAAAAGGATGGCCAAATATTTCAGAAACATGGAGCTTCGAGCTGCCAGGAATGAGAGGATGTCTTAGTTTGAGCTAGAACAGCACTATTTTTGTTCATTGATTTTACTTTTCAGCTCAGTCTCTTCTCAGTAACTGCACTTTCTGAAGTTAATGGCCCATCTTTGCAGCCAGTGTCTGCTTCTAGCAGTGATAACACTCCATGGTTAGAGGTGCTACCCAGGGTTGCTGTGTGTGGAAAGGCTCCTGCTTATGCTTGCTCCTGTGGG
>WTSP01005576.1:0-27063 GCA_025331215.1 Actenoides lindsayi | reverse complement strand
GTGAACGGTGTTGGGCGAAGAGCCCCACGTGTTGTTTTTTTTGTAGGAGGGGGTGTTCTGCGCCGGGTTTTTTTTTTTTCCCTTTTTTTGTCCTCCCCCCCCCCCCCCCCGCCCCCAAAATCCTTAAGGTAAGCTGAGTCAGGAAGCCTGAGTTAATGGTAAGAGTCTGGCAGAGTCATTTAGGGATGTTATGGAAATTATGTAAAAGATGCATAGCAAAAATTATGGGGAGCCAAAGGCAGCAGCACATAGAGGGAAAGGGAAATGAGGGATCTTCTGCTAGCATGGATATCCTGACTGGTGTGGCTGTGTCAAGCCCAGTTTGGGGGAAATCCTGATGGCTTTTCAGCTGGATGCAGATCTTAGCAGCCTCTGCCACTGGTTAAGGTATAGTTACATGTTGTCCATCCTGGCATCTTGTAGCTGGTCGCCTCTACCGAGGGTTTTTTGCCTTAGCGTTGATTGCTAACAAAGACAAGATTCTATTAGTGTCTTTAAATTGTTTCACGCAAATTCCCTTTACAGCCAGATTTTACCCCCCTTCTTGAAAATTGTAGTAGATACCTGCAAGCCAGTCTTCTGTGTGGGTATGAGCTGTTCAAATCTGCTGTTTTATTTGGCATTTCTGCTGTATCTTGGGAAAAAGTGAAAAGCAGGGACACAATACATCAGAACCAGCTTCCCTATTTAACACTGTATAGGCATCATTTCTGTTTTAGGCTAAACTTGGACTATTATACGGTGGCAACGCCTGCCCTTTCGCAAGACTGGGCTTTTGTAGTCTGTGAGATCAAGCATTGAAAAAGCACAGCTCCTAATTCTCGCCTGTGAAAAGTCCCCGTCAGCTCACATTGTACCTTCTCCAGCAGAGATAATGCTGTGAAATGATCCAACTTGAACTTTTTCCCCTGTCTTTAAGCTTTAAGCTTGTGTTTAAGGAAGCTCATCTTTACCCTAAAAGTGACAGTGCCGGCAATGGAAATTCCCATTCTTTGCTCCTTCTGATGATGTTGGGTATGGGCACGTATGGGGGTTTGGGGGAAGGGGAGGAGGTTTTACTGTGCCTGTTTCTGGGACATCCAAGGAGCTTCTCTAAAGCCTGATTCTGACCTTACTGAGATCAGCAAAAGGCTGCTCTTTATTAAAATGGGAAAAAGATGAGGTCTATTGCTTTTACTGAGCATTTTATGTAGCAATTTCTACTAGATGGGAAGCTGAAAAGATGTAAGATTTACATACTGGTCACCAGTGATCTGATAGCCTGAAATAAAATACTGGGCTGAGCACAGTGACTCTTTGCATGATGGATGCTTCATCTGGACAGTCAAGGATTGCCAATAAAGAAAAGTATGGTGGGATTATTATTTTGTTTTTTATTTTCCTATCCATTCAGTTAGTCTTTTTCTTGAGCTGTATCTGCAGTCTTTGGATATTGTTATTTTTGTTATAATGGTTTAACTATCAGATGTAAAAAATATGTATGAGATAGAAAGAATAAGATATCTCTAACTGCAGATCTCTTGTAAATGAGTCAAATGCCTTTAAAAAAAACAAACAACAAAAAAACAAACAAAGAAACAAACAAAACAACAAAAAACCAACCACCAAAATCACCCACTTTGGTAATTCATTTTGCAACATTTGATTACTAGGGTATTTAGAAATAAAGGTAAAAAATAATTGTTCAATAGAAATCAACAGAAAGTGTGTTTCACTACTGAATTGTGTTGTTAAAAGAACAGAATGCAGCAAATCTACAGCCTATGCAAATCAAACCAGTTAAAAAGCATAAGCCAAGAAATATTTCATTCCAGTCACTGACTGTGAAAGAAATAAATATGGAGTTTTAAATGTGCTCTGTGCTCTAAAGAGATGATATATGCTTTAATTTTAAAGGTAATCTATGCTGTTGGGAGGAACTGCTGTTAGATGTACACTGCTTCATTTTGGTTGGAAAACTAAGTTGCTCGTAACCATCCACTTTGTGTGGAATTTATTGAAATTATTATTTAAACCTAAAACTGAATAAAAAGCAGGATTCTCCACGGCAAGAAATTAATTTCATTTTGTTGCTGGTCTCTCGTTAAGCGTGAGGAACATGGGTCTGTCCCAATTCCAGGGACCTGGGACTTGTTCTAGTGCTTGGGCTCAGCTTTAGGGTAAGTTTACTGTGTGTGTGAGCGGAAGAAATGTGCAAATCACAAATTAAAAAATGCACAATTTCTCCTGCCTGATCTATATTAACTCTCTTCTCTGGAAACCTAGCACCTGCCATCCTTCAGGAATGCTTTTCAAAAGGTCTGTGTGTTTAAGCAGCAGTTTTGGGTAGCGTGGGGAAGAGGCCGTTTAAGAGCATTTAAGTGAACACTTTAGCCTTTCTGAGCCACGGTAACAAAGATACTAGAGACAAGATTGAGCCCTTTGTATGTTAAACATGTGTACAGTTAGTTGTTCTTGGTGGCTTTGGGTGAGCCAGTTGCTTGTGCAAATAAACACCAGAGCTTCAGACTTGCCAGTTTGTGGGAGAAATGTAAATTCTAACGTCGATAGTCTGCATCTTGGTACATCGTGGCTGCAACATTAATCATCTATCACAGTATTTTTATTTGTGGGGTTTTTCTGTGACTTTTTTTGTTTGGTGGGTTTGGGAGTTTTGGGGGGTTTTTTTGGTGGTGGATTTTTTGTTTGTTTGTTTAAGCACCCAGAAATCAAATATTAAGCTGATTATTAATTCAGCGTTACATGTAAGGCAGAGAAGAGCTGCAGGTGGTGACAGGCAACTGGATTGTGTTTGATCTGGCAGTTTTCATCTATGCCACCATTTTATTCCTGCTGTGGGACTGCAGCAAAATGGTGGTTTGCTTGTTCTGTACCTCAGTGATGAATAGGGTGTGTGAAATCCCAGCTCCTGCGTGCCAGGGACTGTGCTCGCTCCAGAAAAGAGCTCGCTGAGAGATACACTCTTGCTAGCGCGTGATGTACAATAGGATCTCCTACTGAGGAGCTCCCACTATTGAAGCAGGGAAAGAGCTACATTAATTCTTCTCATGGGATGTGGATTTAGGAATTTCATAATCCAGTGAGGTGATTTTTTTCTCCCCTCTCATGTTTTCTTTGGGTAGGGGAGGGAGATAATCTCCTCAGAGCATATGTATGGGGATGTACGTGCTGTTGTGATGTCTCTAAGACAGCCACGTGCCAGGGGTGGCTTCACATCTTCAAGCAGCCCCCATCCTTCTTCCTGTATGCTCCAGGGTGAGTTTTACTTGGGGATTTTTCTTGGAAGAGTCTGGATGCAATGGGAGCCAGCAGGTCATGCAGAACCTGGCTCACAACCCAGGGGATACCACTGGGGCAGTGTTGGTCCTGGCAGGCTGTGAGGGCAGGGAACCCCTTGAGCTGACCAGGACTCCAGTTTGGGAAACCCATTCCAAGCAGAAACTGCTGCAGCTCCTCTGCTGACCTAGAAGTGTGTCAGCCCTTTCTTGGCCATTCCTGATGTCCCCTGAGAAGCAAGGTTTTGTGTTCCCCTACAGCAAAGAGCTCTGCTCAGTGCTTGTTTCTTTTTCTGACCTCAACAATCCCCATCTTCCATGGATCTCCCAGGGACACCTCTAAATCATCACTTAGGGCTCTCTGAAATGACCTTCAGGACAGAAGTAGGGTGCTCAATTCCCTGTCACTAGAAGAGATGATGCTTGGCCAGTGCCTGAATCGGCAATTGGCCTCTGGAGACCGTGGGAAACATCTGTGTAACTTCTAAGAGAAATGCTGTGTGACTTGGTTTCCACACCGTCTCTTGAGCTGTGACCAGCTAAGGCTGAAGGAGTTTATTTCTGTCCTGCGGTGGGACAAGTGCTGTTGCACTAGGCGCTGCCTCAGCCAGCCTCCAACATGGAGTGTGTCTGGGTCCAGCCAGTTAATCTATTGAGAATGGATGGCATGTGAGTAGGGTTGCCTTGGGCAGACATTGGAAACCAACAGTTGATGTTGGCTTTGAGCTACTGGGAACCAAGAAAGGCAAGAAATGTGGAAGCGGCATCAGTAGAGCTCAAAACAGAGACCACGTGTCTTGGTGGGCTCCTGTTAGACGGTCTCTGTGTTGTGCCTTGTGGGATAGGAATGTGAGCCGTGTTTGTTTTCTTTCCCCTTTCAGCGAGGAACCTGGACAGCCCTCCTCTTTCAGCTGGCTATGTCCCAGCCCTGTTGGTTAGGAGGGGTTCACGTTGCTTTAGGCTTGTTGGGGAGCTAGGCTGGGCTGTGGGATCCCACAGCCTGAAGGACCTTGCTATTCCAGTGGCCAAAAGCTCAAGCTGGTCCTGGCCTTCGCCTTTCCCTGCCGGAGGAGAAACCTTTGCCGTGAATGGTTGACTGCCTGTGGTAACCTCCCATATAGAGGGAGGACTGGCTAGGGGGTCTCACAGCCATCGTTGGACAAAAGGAACCTCCTGGTCCAAATGAAGTGTTTACTGAGGGAATTTTGGTTCTTGTTGTGACATGAGAGAAGTAAAACTATATGGGCCAATAGTGCTCAGATCCCATTGTGTCCTGGCCAAGCACTTCTGTAGGAGTCACTGAGGATGTGTTGCGTGCGTACATTTATACCATGAGCTGGATGGTTCTAAGCATGGATTTGCTGTCTTCCAAGCTTAGAAAGCACCTTGTACAGCTCTGGGCTGACAGACATAATAGTAATCTGTTGGGATTGCTTGCTCGCTAGTAACTTGAAAAGGGATTTTTGTGCTGGGCTGAGCTTCAGAAGAGAAGCTATTTCAGCAAGGGATTTTTGTGCTGGGATGAGCTTCAGGAGGGAAGCTATTTCAGCAAGGAATTTTTTTTTTGGCCTCAAGTTCTCTGCATGCTTCAACCTCACAGTTGTGCTTAAAACTGCTGTGTATTGATAAGAGTTTCCTTCCACCCATAATCTCTCTGCTCCTTCTGTTCCCTGTTGTAAACAAGCCATTAAAAATGTGTTTATGACATCACAGTTGGTGACCATGGAAATGACTTTGATGTTAGAACGACAAATATAGCATCGTGATTTCAAGGCTTGATCAAGGCACGAGAAGACCCTTGTTCAAATAGCGGGTAATTAACCAAGGTGGTGGAGGGGAAGCTTGGAAAAAACCGTGAAGAGCCAATTGACTGAATAAGATACATTTTAAAGTTTTCCCCAGTGTAAAAAAAAAAAAAAAAAAAAAAATTAAAAATACTCTTTCAAATGAAAAATTGCAATACTTTGGCTGTACTATTTTAAATAAGGGCCTATAGGGTAAACAGAGAACTGGGGAAAAAGCTTTGGAATAGAAATTACACATATGCAAAAAATCCAGGAGGCATCTTTCAAACTGGAGTGATCTGTGCTTAAATCAGGCTTGGAGCATCAGGGCCAAAACAGACTTTGGGACCAACCTTCTTCCAGTTTACACCAGTAACAAAGTCCTGCAGGTTTTGAGTGGAAGTGGATGGAGCTGGGATTTTTGTCTTGTAAAATCACCATCCCTTGCTTCGTTATCCTCCTGGTCCTACCTGCCTGCAGCCAGACTCCTCAAAAGAGTCAGGGCAGCCAAGTCTGGCAGTGAAACAAAAGTCTTTGGCTCCTGATTTTGCTGTGACTCCAACTCCTCCTCAGTCCATTAGGCCAACGTTCATGGCATGACTGCATCTGTCATTTACACAGCCTGCTGAAAATAAGCCCTTGTTTTCACATACACTTTATTAAATCGTTAGCATTACATGCTTCAGAGGCAGGAGGACCAAGCCTGCTAGGGAAGTATTGTTAGAATCCTTTCTGGGCTCTCTCGAGCAGTTGTTCCAACATATGTAATTATGAATAAAACAGCCTCTGAAAAGACCTCCTTGGATTCAGAGAGAGATGAGAACAATAGCGTAGAGATTAAAAAAGATGGTTCTTCTCAGCTAATTGTTTTTAATAAAATGGTAAAAGTGAAGAAAACACTGGGAAACTATAATTAGGATGATAATGCTTTGTTCTGCAGAAATATGTGCCCTGTTGCCTCTCCTGTTACAGAGCAACAAAGGGAACGAAGTGGAAGGGAAAAGTAAGGGTGAATGGGGGTTGCCAAATACTGGACTGGAAAGGTCAAGAACTGTGTCTTGAAGGTAAAGCTGATACAAACAAGCTCTGCAGCAAGGCTGCCCAGCCTGCTAAAGGATTACCCAAGTTTTGGGCCTGGGGGTCTCCCTGGCTGCCCCACGCCCTATGTCCTTCCCAGGAGCACAGCTTACAAATGCTGCCTGGGATTTCCAGGTGCTGTTGCTGAAGTTCACAGTTCCTCCTGTGAAAGGAAACCCCCGTGGTTTTGGGGGATTTGTATGTTCTTCACGTCCAACTTCTCTTGCAGCTGAAGGCTCAGCCCAGCAGGTAGAGAGGAGGAAGCAGCCCCTCCGTCACGTGTCCTGGTGCTGCCACCTCTCTCAGCTCTGCCTGACTATATGTGCCCTCTCCACCCCCCAAAACATTCCTCATCCTGTTACCATAGAGCTGCCATAACTGTTTATAGCACAGGCACCCAAATTAGCACCTTTCTTGGGTTTGAGTGATGTGTGGGCAGACTTGGCTAGCTGAAGGCTTGTCCAGTGACACCGTGTGACAGTCCTGGGCTACTGCCAGGCTCTACCTGACTCATAAGGGGTTCAGCAGATTGTTTGTGAGGGGGTTTGGCGTGTGATTCACTCTGCAAGCCATGGGGAAATGGTTTTGCCTATGAGCTATGTGACCAAGTTTTGTCTTTCTTCTAATTATGGAGATTTTAGGCAGGCCAGCACAGGGTGGTTGTCTTCATGCCCGTGCTCCTGTGGCTGCTGCTCTTCACTTTCTGTGAACTCACTCATGAGTGAAAACTGACCCGTGTGCAGCTATCAGAAAGGTTTTTTTCAGACTAGTGTTTTGCAATATTTACCCTTTTACCCCTCTGCACTGGGCTTTGGGTATGAAACCTGCAGTTTGGGGACAGGAAAGGATGACTTTAGTGTGGACTGGGAGCATGTGGGTCCTGGTGGTGCTGCAGCCTTTCCCTTGGCTGGTGCCTTGCTGGTGACGCGTTTCTCTTTCCTCCTCTCTGGGATGGTAGCAAACTGCTACAGAGACTCGTGATTCAGATAGCCCACGTGCGTGTTTGTGGTCCTCACCTGCTGGATGGAAGCTGGGGCTGTGGTCTCTAATTGGGTTTCCCAGGGGAGGCTTTTGTGCCTCCAATTAACCTCTTGCATAATTACTCGTAGAAATAAGCAGGCTGGCCCTGGGATGGGGCAAAAGGTGCTGCTGGCCAGTAGCTGTCCTTTGCTTTAGATCAACAGGTCATGACTTCCTTTGGGGACAGCCACTCCCATTGGGGTGGCATGGGAACAGGGACACCTTCACTTCTGCTGCAGGGTGACAAGGATGGGCACAAGGGCAAGGGGTCCCCAGAGAATTTTATATGCAAGTACAAAGAAATTTAGTTCTCCTAAACCAGAGGAGGGCTAGAGGACTTTTTGGTGCCTGGGCAGTATAAAATTCATAAGGGAGCAAAAGCTGGGTTACCAAAATGGAAAGGAATGCTTTAGAAGTATCTGGGGTTCCTTTTTGTTACGCTTATGACCAATGCCTATTTACCATTTTGGAGAAGGAAAGCATTTCTCATCCAGCAGCTCCCCCCACTTCATTTCCTCTAGTGAGGCAGGAAGTACCAAATTTTACATCTATGAAATCAATAAAGTAAATCAGAAAATAGTATCTTCCCCAAAAGAAGAAAGAATGAATCCTTTCAGCCTCATACCAAGAAGCAGGAAAGATCATAAAATCGAAACGTTTTAAAATACTCCTGGGTCGCATTTAGCAGCTGGCACAGAGCAGCAGGGAAGTGCAAAGTGTAGTTATTGCTTATTTTAGGTACTTTATTTTGTTTGTTTTGTTTTGTTTCTTCCATACTCTGGATAGAAAATAATGCAAGTTGCCTTGTGAGAAAAGAAGAGAATTTATATTGACAGCTTGCTGAGGTACACCTGGGAAGCCAAGCTGATCGTGCAGAGCTAAAGTCTCTTCCCTTGCTGGAAAACTTTCTCGACTGAGTTATGTAAGAGTGTGAAAGCCCTCGGTCCTCTGCCAGCAAAATGCTGGTCGTTTCAGATATATTGTTTGAACGCATCCGTTGGAGGACGGGCAGAGACCACCAACGCTCTCGCCCCAAACAGCCTTTTTCAAAGGGAAAAGTGTTGGTGGATTCTCACCACGGTGATTATAGGGGATTATTCTAGGATTCTCAGAAGTATCTGAAAACCAATCTTTCTAAGTTATTTCTGAATAGCTATTGAATGGATAATTTCCATACGCATTATCAAAATGATGTGCCGGAGGGGAAATTTAGCTGTATTGTATTTGATCAGTAATTGGTGAAATGTTTTCCTAGGGTTAAAAGTAGTGTCGGCAACAGCTCTGTGTAGGGATTTACAAGGTGTTTAGATACATTTTTATGTATTCAGTTGCTTTATACTATCCAAATGCTTTGATGGTGTGGAGAAAGCTAACGGGATTTATCTGAGCATTTAAAGACAAACTGAAAAGAGTTTTACCTTCTGAGACCCAAGTTCAGAGTTGCATTGCTTCCGTTAGCAGCTGATGACACCACTAACATTTAAAACAACGTACAATGCCAAAGTCTTGATTATTAATGACTTGCAGATCTGGAGGACAGAACAAGCTCAAAAGCAATCGCTGCAAATGGATTAGAGCAATTAGTAAAGAAAACATCAATGATAAGAGTGAAAACTTTCCTTAGCTTAGATTGCTTCTTTCAGTCCGTGGCAGTAATGATTAAGATTATACCATATCTTTGATTTTTATCTTGGACCATGTGAAATAAGTACTTGGTAAAATGTCACTTGCTTTTTCAGCTGAAACAAAGAGAAGAGATTAAGGCTGGGAGAAAGTGAAAAAAAGAAATAGGGAAGAAAAAAAAATAAATCCTAATTTCCAGTTAAAGGTGAACTAAAGAGGAGAGCTGCCATTTAACCCTGGTTTTCCATTTCAGTAATGTGACAAGCACACGGTGCATATGAGCTTATTGAGGCAGGGACAGGCAGGAGATAGGCAGCACGTTGGCCTGTGCTTTAAAAATGTCTCTGTGTTGTAGTAAGTAGCTGGGGTCAAAAGCAATTTTCTGGAATTATATCTACCCCATGAGGTGCTGGCAAAGGGACAGAGCTGAGCTGCTTCAGGAGTGAGGAGGGCAGTAAATAAAAGGTCAATACATCCATCACAGCACAGAGCTACCTACATGTTTCCAGCAGAAGCAAAACATCTTTATTTTAGTCCCTGCATGGCTGGTGTAGGTATGCTCTTCTCACCTGCCTTTTCTATCCAAAGCTGCTGGTTCATGCTGGTGTCTAAAGCCACAATGTGCCACTAAGTGGACAGATGGGACCATCAGGGCACCCCACACTCCCCACAAGAAGCATCTCTATGTCTCTAGAAACATAGAAGGAAAGAGCTGATTCTTAGACCACTATTAAAATATCCCAGATTGTCACTACCTGCTGACAAAATACGCCAAACCTCTGACACATTCTAGACGCAGATTTAGGTGATGTTTGATTTTAGGGCAGTCTGTCTATCCTAATGTCCCATGACCCTCTGTGAGCTCTAGATTCCTGAGCTTTTCTCAGATGTTATCTTGCTGCTGCCCTCAGTATAAAAGCAGCTGGAGGGGATGATGATGCAGGAAGAGATTAAGTGACTTGCCTGAGGCCAGAAAGTCTGTAGCAGAGGAAGGAATTGAAGTCTGGTTGCTCAGTTCTTGATCTGGTAAGCTGCATCTGGGACTGTCCTTCTGCTTTAAGCAATGAGACAATTTAATTCATTTAGGGAAAAGAAAAAAAGAAAAGAAAAAAAGGAAAAAATCAATATTATTTTAATATTCTTTGCTATTATATATAGCACCTGGAGCTAATGTAAATAATTAAGTCAGATATTATATATTAATAAAAGCTTACCTGATTTACTGCCAGGCTAAATAATATGAAACAAAGCTTTACATTAACTATATAGTGATATAAAAAAGCTACAGGCTGGTATGAATACTTTATTACTGCATATTGAGGTGAAATCCCTTAGATTCAAAACACTGTATCAGCAGAGCATTTATCCTCTTATTTTAAGGTGTATTTAGTGATGACATCTCCTGTAACAAACCTGAGAATTTTAATCTTTAGTGGCTCTCTCTGCTCTGCTTCCTTACACCCAACAGCTGGTGATCCTCATAGCCATCCCCACACCAGGACTGCGTATTTCTGGCCCCAGCAGAAGAAAAGTTGGAAAGTATAGAGGGGAAAAAAATGCAATCCATCCATCTTGGATGCCTTGAAACACAGACAGCTGAGGGGAGCTGCCAAGGGGAAGCCATTTCCTTACGTTCTCCTTGTCAGAAGAGTAAGCAGGCTGAAAAAGTTGGATGTGCACAGTAAGGGAAAGCTGACCCGGGCAGCCTTGATTTACATAGCGCACACTTGGGACCTGCTCATTACCACAACATCCCCCTAATCATCACCTCTGCATGATGGGCACATGGATGTGAATATGCCCCGGGATCCCCAGTGCTTCATTTTCCTAGCGGCACCCAGCCTTTTGCAGTTATTGTGGTATGACAGATGCACATATCATTGAAAGCAGGTCTTGCATGGCATTACACAATGTAAATCAATAATGTGAAAATACAGCCGTTAACACAATGTACAGTTTTGCCTATTACTACAATGCCCTGCTTGTTCCAAAGGAAAAGCAATTTTATGCTCCACTGAAGCATGGTTTGCTTAGCCTTCAACTAGCGGCAAATGCCAGATACTGCAAAATGTTACTGTTACGCAAGCAGTGTCCTGGATTTATTTATATGTATCCATGCAAAGACTAATTTCAACGAGGACTAGGACTGGAGTCTCTCTGAATAAGGGGCTGAACTGCTCTGACCCTGCATTTCCAGCTCTGCTGCCTCTTGGCACCCAAGCTCTCATCCAGCAAAGCTGCACAATCACATGCAACTCACTGACACTGCTTTTGGGTTTAGTTTGGATTAAATTTCTTGCAGGTTTTAGGGTATCCCAGCACCCAGTGACACATCTCTATCCAAAAGTCAGACCAGGATAGCTGCCTGCTGTATACATGCCCCGTGTATACAGGTCCTAGGTGCTTGGCTCACACGCAGCTCCGGTTGGTTTCCTCTTACCTCCACTGATCTCCATCATACTCCTTTCCTTGGATATGAAGCTTGATTGCCTCCCTGCTTGGCAAGAAATTCAGCACTTCTTGGGCACTTCTTATCCTTGTTGGCTGAGATTTGTGGAAACCATAACATGAAGCCACCGAACCTATGATTATCTAAATGGGTCTCATCAGCTGCTCCTGCCATTGTCAAGCCTAGCAGAAGTTAATTCCTTTTAGCTGAAGACACAAAAGGAAAAGCTGTAACAACAAAATGAGAGATCTACTCAGATTGCTTGGGTAGCAGGGAAGAGAAGCAATGCTGCTATGTAAAGGTAATCCCCCCTGACCCTCTGTGAAGGCAGAAGTTGCTCAATGTTCACTTCTGAGCAAGGAAGCCTTGATCTGTTTAACCTGGAGTAGGAACAAAGATACAAGAAAAATGTGCTTTCGAGGTGGGAAAACCGTAACTCCTGAGTTTACCAGCTCAGCATAAGGGAGAGTGAAAGGGCACTACCACTTATTCTCAGTCTGTGCAGCCATCCTAAGGTATGAAAACTGCCCTGTGCTCATCCTGGGCCGGGGATATTGATTTTCCCACTGTGCTCGAGTGTGGACAGGGTGGTCTCAGGAGCAGGTGTGCAGGGACAAGGCTGCAGCTCACAGCTCACCTTCCATGTGTTCTGGCAGAATTTGGTTTTGCTTGAAAAAAGCAGATTTGTCAGAGACAAGCTTTTTAGCAGAAACTAATTAATTACCCTGAGAGTGTGGACACGAAAATGCGGAAAATAAAAATGGTGAGAATCCTCATGGGCTCGTGTTTTACCAGCTCTCTGTACTATAGGTCTTCTGTGTGGAAGCAGTTAAGCTGCCCTGAGAGAAGTTTTCTGGTTCATGTTCATTTTGGGGTAATTTCTGGATCTTGACTAGTCCCTGAGCTGGATGGAAAGTGCATTTCAAAATTTTAAATTATTGCAAAGAATAGAAATTCTGGCATTTCTCAGTTCTGTCTTCTCACTATAAGGTAAAGCTGGGGAAAGATTAAAAGCTCCTGACAGTTGCACTGTGCTGGCATCCTGCCATTACAGGTATGCTTCTTAATGACAGCTTAATTAAGAATTGAGAGCTTCACCAGTGACAGAAGGACACAGATGCCAATTTCTTTCAGGAAAGCAGTGGCCAAGACTTCACGTGCTCATGCTGTGGACGGAGGGGCCAGGACATGGCATGGCCATGCTGTGTACAGAGTGGAGGCAAAGACACAGCTCCTTTCATCCTCCCAGCAGCACAGTGTGAGAATAGCTTGAAAATTAGGGTTTTTTTCATCTGGGGACCTGCTTGGAGCCTGGTACATTTATGGGCAGCCTGGCCTGACCTGCTCAAAGGGTGTGTGGAAAACACAATAAGGTTTCGTCCAAGAGAGACAAAGTGTTGGGATTCATCTGTGGGTTCTTCTAAGCCTTTTCCTTTTTCTCATTCAGGCTACTGTCAATTTGAAATGCAAATGCATTCCTTAAATGGGAAGTAGGAGCATTTTGTCTTTGAAATATCCACACAAAATATTTCTGGTTTATTAAAATACATCCTTGTTGGGGTTTTTTTTCTCCGGAAACATTTGCCATGTTTGGTCCAAATTCAAGAGTGTTTTGAGGCCTGTCCCCCTTCCTTTGCTATTGCACATTGCTGGGGGGGAAAAATATCCTTTCACTTGTGCATCCTTGGTCATCCTCTTCCACCATGCTCTCAGTGTGGGTCAGTCAGCAGCTGCTGCCTCTTGCTTTTCTCCTGCCTGCAACTCTGTTGGTTTCAGCACCCTCTCTGATGCCTCTGGGTGGACCTTGCCCCAGCACATCACGAAGGTGCAGGCCACTGCAGTTGCCTCTGGGATTTGATCCAAGTCACAGTGCAGTATAGTGATGCTTCTCATGAGCCACAGGTTTGGTTGCAGAGGGGAGAGGGAAACCTTCTTCCCTCCAGGCTGAAGCTGCCCCTCCATTCCCAGGGGCCCTCACTCGTGGAGAAGAAGGGAACCAATCCCATTGACTTTAATATTTCTATTATACAGCCTAGATTAATTTTGATTTTCTCTTTCGACTCCTTTGTTGTGTTTATTTCAAGGGGTTTCTGTCACCTCCCTTCTACACTTCAATGTGTCTGAAAAATTTCTGTCAGGAGTGATTGTGTATGACTTGAAGAAAGTGCAATTTTTGAGTCTTGAATTCACTTTAAAATCCCCAATGCTTTCTATTTTTTTTATTTTTTCTTTTTCATTTTCCTCCAAATTAACGCATCTCCACGCTGAACCTTCCCCATCTGACAATGCAGTGCATGTTATTACTGCCACAAGACCTTTCCACCACTGGGTTTCTCTCTTTTCCATTTCTTGCTATGAATACAAGATTTGCAGGGAATTGCTGTGTGTTGAATATTAGCATCATAGCCCAGGATGCTTCGAGTAAGACTTCAGAGAACTGAAAGAAACTTGAGATCAATCCAAAATACTCTGGAGAAAATTCCCTAAAGTCAGAGACAAATATTTCCAAACACGAATATTTCCACTCTGGCAATTGTCTTTAAATATGTTATTGCGACAGACAGCCAGACAGACGGGTAGACACTTACGGACGGCTGACATTAGCATGTAGCTTCTGCTGTCACCCGCAGACGGGCTGCGTGGCTGGAATGATGATGTTTCTGTCCTGACTTTGGGGAGTTTCACATATTAGACAGTACTAAGAGAATTTTTAATTGCACTCGGTTTACTTTTTTTTTTTTTTTTTTTTTTATCAGAAATGAGACAATGTGCACGAACCCCTGTGGTTACTGTAGTCTCAATCAGCTGCCAAATAATATTATGGAACTTGTGATTGGATTAATGAAAAGCTTGTAACAAAATTATGGTTGTGAGGAAATTATCCTATTGGGGTCTTTAATTTAAACTGGTGGGACAAAATTAGTCCTAAATTAAAGAAAAAAACTAATTGTCTAGATATCGCTCGGTTGATAAATGCACCAGTAGGATCCCGCTCCCAGGGTGCCTCTCTGCTCTTCATAGAGGTTTTGAGGGAAAATGCACTTGGCAGCCTTGTTCCGCTCCCTTTTTGCTTTTTCCATGGGCGTCCTGGGCTGCTGCAGGCTGCGAACCCCTCCTCAGCTCCAATCCTGATGGCACAAAGCCCTGGAGGTCCCTGATGGAAGGGGTGGTTTTGGCCAGCCTAGTGGCACTCCATGCTTTCTTAGGGATCCCAGCCCTCAACTGGGGTGATCCAGCACCCCTGTAGGCTTCCAGCACTGCCATGTACAGATGAGGGCTCATTCCTTGTGTCCTATCCAGTGCTTCTCATCAGTGCTTGCAATGGAGCAGTCTAAGCCGTGTTCTCCATTACCTTCTGAATCTTGCCCCATACCATGGTTTTGGGAACTGGTCTGTTGCCTGAAGGGTGCTGGCCCCTTCTCTCCATGCTGTCCTCTTCCAGCTGCCCCAGCAAAGTGGGACCCCCAGCTCATGGCCACTCATCATTTCAGAGCAGAAAAAGGTATCTGAAGCCCTGTGGGCTCCCAGGGTATGGGAGAGGACAGCTGGGGACAGTGTTTTACAGAAGGAGCTTTTTTAATTCCACTGAAGTGAAAAAACAGCCACAGATCTGTAAATGCAGAGCCATGGCTGTGCCTCATGCTGGGGAAAGGATATATTAACAGTTAGACTCGATGATCTTAAGGGTCTTTTCCACCCTGGATGATTCTATGATATTCTTGGGTAACGGAATTTTGTCTGTGTTTCATTTAGTAGCAAAGCTCAATTTTCCCCATAGCTGGGAAACCTTGAGTTTGCCTTTTAATAACAACTGAGGTGCTGGAGGCGGTGGAGCCTGTGGGACACCACACAGGAGAACCTGGGATGGTTTTCATCACATTAAGTCCTGCTGATCTGGACTTGGTAAGAAGCTTTTGTGGGCCACAGCATTAACTTGCTGCATGCAGCTCCTGTGCTGCAAGGGTTTTGAGAAGCGAGAAGTGGGATGTGGCAGGTATTTGGGGCAGCAATTGCATCCTATCAGAAAAATCCCAAAAAGTGGGGCTGAGTCCCATCAGGGCTGACGGGAGCAGCTCTTCTCTGATGCAGAGGACCTGCAAAACTGAGCCACTCTGAGACAGGACTCCTGGTGCCTGTAAAGGGTGTTGGTAAGCAAATGTCAATCCCCCCATACTTAGGGGACAGTTTGAGATTTTCCTCTATTTCTGAGGCCCCATTAGATCCCAGTGTTTTGCTGGTGGGTTAGGCTGCATTACTGGATCAATTATCTAAGAAAAAAAGCTCTGTTTCTTTCAGAACTTTTTCCTTTCCTTTAAGAAAATGTTTCTCTTGCTTGCCTGTCTCCTTGGCCCTCGAGTGGTAAATCCCAGGCAAATAAATCTGTATTTAAAGCAATAAATTCAGTGCCTTTCCTCTGAGGCTTTATTTTCTCATTTAGTGACCTCTTGTTCCCCATGTCTTTGACACTTCTCCGATGTGCATTAAGCAAATATGCAATCGTCCTTTCATTCTCTATCTTTGCTTTCATTATGATTTTTTACACTTCATTACATTTCCCTCTATAATTGCAAGTCTTTGTTGTCCCAAAGTTTTATGGCTCTTTCCTCTCTTCTCTCACTTCTTGTGTTTCTTTGTTATTCGCGTTAGCTTTTCTTGACACTGTGTTCCTAGTACATTTTCTAGATGTCAAGCAAACTCTTAGGCCTAAACTCATTTATCTTTGAACACTTTCCATTTCCACTTCAGTGCTCTACCCCAATGAATTCCATCCAGAACTTCCTTTTCTTCTAAAATTGGCTGTGCTGCTTTTATTCAGCGTTCTTCCCTTTTTAGGCCTAATTATAAATCCGATTGTTCGGCCCTGAATGCTTCCACGAGCTCCATTCATTTCCGAGCGCGGTTCTGCCATAACTGCCGGGGGAAGTTGCGTGACTGCCCTTTCAAAATCCTAATATGATCTAGATGAGAAAGACCGATGTTATTTCTTACTTAAATTAAACCCTCGCCCAAGATCAGGCTGTTAAGTCCCTCCGCTCAGCTCCCCTGTAGCCACATCTCCCCGCCCGAGAAAGAGGATGCTCTGTGGTGGCTTCATGGGTCTGGGGGGTCTTTCCCTCGCAGTGAGGAGAGGCAGTGGCCATCACCGTACCTCCCACCGGTGTCAAGTGCAGGGGTCTGTTGTAATCCCACTGTTCCAGCAGCAGCAGTTCCAAGTGGCAAATGGCCATTCCCACAACCATACACCAGTGCTTTCCCTAGAAATTTTTACTGGCTGCTTCAATAACCAGATGTTAATTTGTAAGCAGAAAGTGCCACCCTTAGTGACTTAATTTTGAGCATCTTTGGGATAAGTGACCAAGGAGAAATGCTTGGGGTTTTGCCACAGCTCTCCACCTGGGAACTGCTGAGCTTGTTTGGCTGAATTTTGTCTCTGCTGCTGGGCAGGGGCTGGCACCAGGTGTCTGGGTCCATGTGGGGAAAAACCACCTGCGGTTTGTGAAGCTCACCCTGCTCCCAGGCTCTATGTGGAGCCCAGCTGCCCAATCTCAAGGCAAGCCATGACCGCTGCTCCACAACCAACTGCCTAACTCCAATCCAGAGACTTACAGTCAGACTTCAGGAGCAGCTAACTAACATGATGGGTTTCATGTATCTCCAGGTGGGTTTGGCAGTGTTTGCCTTTAGGTGTGTTTAGGCTGCTTAGGTAGCTTCGACTGGGTGGAGTGTTCTCAGGAGGGGGACACACAGGGCTGGGAGCATAGTCTGAAATAGAGAACAAATAGGACCCTTCCTGTGAAAATGTTGGCAGGATCTGCAAAGCTCTCAAACGGGCAAGACAGCGCTCTTCTTTCTCCTCCAAAATTGCCCTTGGAGGGGGGGGATGACAAAGAGAATTGCTTTTGTCTGCTTACTTACTGATTTAACCTGATTTCTTCCTGTTCTTCGAGCATCTGGAAAAAAACATGAGTAACGTGATGACAAAGTGCATCCTTTGCTGAGTCGAAGAGGAGAATGTCAGTGACTTTGCAGACCTGGGGCACTCTGTCATCCCCAGCTAGCATAGGGGCTGCTCTGCTCTTCTCTCTGGGCATTGCTTTCTCTTGAAAGCCCAAGAAAAAGCAACCACTGCTTCCTGGCCTGTCTTCTTGTGACCTTTCAGACTGGAGCTCAAGCAGTGTCAGCAAGCCCGGATGATGTACGGTGAAGGTCCTGTGGGAATGTGAGCAATACCAGTGCACCCTGAAATGTATATATAGGTATGGCAGTACAAGCACTGAGCATTGGGAATTTTGAGTCCTGTCCATGGTGCAGAATCACTGGTGTGCCTGCAGACAGATAAACCATTTAGGCTCTACTTCCCACCTGTAAAGCAGCGCAGATATTGCTGGCTGCATAGTGTGTATGGTGATATTGCTGTATGATGTTTAACCTGCTGAAGGCTTTATGATGCCTCACAAGTTGCTCTGTGTTCAGCTCAGTGACTCAAGGAGGAGTTGCCCATGTCCAGCTTTGCCAATGCAAAGCAGAACTCTTCTGGGTGGAGAGGGGGCAGACACTATCAAGATGCACACACACCCACCTTGGCACATATTGCTGTGGGTTGGTGGCTTAGGAATAAAGCTCCTTTGGCCTCAGAGGAGCACTGTTCTTCTACCTTGTGGTTCATTGCGTTGGGCTTCAGCTCTTTGCAGAGCCAGTGGAAGAGGCGTTCAGTCTCCCCAGGTGCCAAACAAAGTCTTACAAATTACCTGACCTTAAAGCCTGAGCCCTTTTAAAATCCATACATTGATTTGTTAAAAGTTTTGGCATTTTTTTTAAGAACTTCCATAAGTGAAGCTGCTTGAAATGGGGGCCTTCACCACGAATTGACTGGTTATAGTGTGGCAACTGTCCCCATGGGGCGCAGGGACACGGCTGGGCTATTTAACTTGTGTCTAAAATTTTTAGCCTACTTTGCAGATCCATTAGTTTTTCAGAAGCTTTGACACGTGTATGCGTGGTGAGGATATTTTCTCTCCTCTTAAAATACCTGACAGAGGCAGACAGAAAGACCTCTTGCAGAAACTTCTCTGCATCAGACCAGTCACAGGAGATGACCTGAAAAAATTAGTTATCATGTACCATATCACGTAAATAAATATATCTTGCAATTTTTCTAAGCATCTAGAGTCAGCTGTGTGTGCCGGATGGATGTGACTGGATTATTATAGTCTGTCATTTCAGCATGAATTCAGACAGTATTTTAAGTGAGTATTATTTAATAGGCTGGAAGAAGCCTTTGGAGCTGTTATTATCTCTCATGTAAATGCATGTTAAAGCAATTTGAACAGGCATATCATCTTCCTGATGGACTATATATTGCTCCTGTGGAAAGGATGAGGGGTTTGCACCATGCTGCACTGGAGCTACCTGCTCTCCAGGATGGCAATTGGGAGGAGTGCGGACCCCCGGGATGGCAACGGAGGGAGTATCAGGCTGCTGTGAGGACTGGCCAAGCTGCTGCCTGGGCTGTGGCCATGGGCTTAAGGGTGCAAGGCAAACAGCTTTGCTTGGGATGACCAAGGTAAATAATGCAAACTTTAAAGATGGTATCAGGAAATCTGGATGGAGTGACCGTATCAATCGCTTCATTGCAGCACGCAGGGGGTTTGCTACCTGCCAATTGCAGATGTGTTGGGAACCAGGAGCCTGATAGGAAGCGAAAAGTTTCAAGGTCCAAAGAGCAATCCCTGGAAAAACTGCTGGCTTTGGAGGGCCAGGAGCCATGGGGAGGGACTGCACAGCTTCGCTGTTTATTAACAGACAGCAACGAGCCACAGGGAGTGGAGAGGAGGGATAAAATCGCATGCAGAACAAAAAGCTGCTTGATGACGATGCTGCTCTAAGAGACATCCATGGCAGGAGAAGACAGGTCTTGAAATTGCCATAGGAGTAGGTGATGTTTGTGCTCATTTTCCATCCCAGTCCCAGCCTGGGAGCCCCTGCCCTGTACCCAGCTCCGGCCGCAGCCCATGGGCCACCCTTGGAAGCAGGCAGCAGTCCCCAGCTGCCTCCTGATATTATTATTTTTTTATTCGCTTCAATAAAAATCTGTGATTCATTAAGTGCTTGTCATGTTTTGATACGTGGATCAGGAACTGATCAATAGCCAGCCAAATTTAATAAAAAGGAGCTCTATTCTTGGGAAATGAGCTTGTTACCATGCCAACTATCGATCTTTCCTGACAGGCTCTGTAAGTCACAAAATGGGGTCCTGATGGGTAGGTCCGTCTCCCTGCCTGCCTGCCAGGAGTGATGCTGATCGCAGCCTCTCTATTTAAAAGACTTTGGAGGCAACCCTCTTTTTAAATACTGCCTCTATGTAATTCTTTGGCAAAGGTTCTAGATTGCCTGGAGCTAGCGGAAATCATCCAAAGGCTTTATTTTTCTTACTGTGTCTAAGGTGGAGAAAATATAAGACAGAGGGAGCAGAGCTCTGGTTCTGTATGGGACCCTCCTGGGGTGAGGAGGGATGGAGCCCAACGTCAGCCCATGTGCCTGCCTCACTGATGCACGATGTGCCAGCCATCGCCTGGTCCCTGCCTGCTGCCAACACTGCATCATTTTTCCTTGCGATGTTAATAACTTAATGTGAGCCAGAAGGTGTTGAAGGGCACCAAAGTGGTTCTCCTTCAGGTGGATTTCTCCAGCTGACCATCATAAGCAGGACAAATCTTCATCCTGAGGAAGAGAGATGCTCCACAGAGTCCCACAAGTCCCAGAGTCACTTGCTGAGCTTCCCACACCGATCTTAAGTCCCTAAATTTGAAGCTTTGGCATTGCAGCCATTCTCTGATGTAGGCGACACTGAAATATTTGGGACCAAGAGCTGAATATGGATGAGGAGGAAGGAGTTTGTCAAGTGGAAGTAACACATCCTCGGAGTTTTGATTTTCCTAAACTGTTTGCAATAATTTGCACTTTATTCTTTTTTTTCTCAGCAAGAGGGTGGGCAGAGCTGTCTGCTGCCAAGGCAGGCTGGGTGAGGACCTGGGCCATCTCCTTACCCGTGCCATGGTCATGCAGCACAACAGCCTGGCACAAAGAGGGAATGCTTTCTAAGTCCAAAATACACCCTGACATTTGCCCCCATCGTTTTCCTTCAGGGCCATGTCCCCGCCCAACTTCTTGTGCTCCCCCAATCTACTCACTGGTTTGAGAACCAGAAAAGGCATAAGGACTGATCAATGGTAACAAAAACATCCCTGAATGATCAACGCTGTTTCCAGCACAAATCCAAAACATACTAGCTACTATGAAGATAATTAACTCTACCTCTGTCAAAACCAGCACAATGGATTGTACTTGGGGCAGCAAAAGCTTTATAGGCTTAGGAAATCCAATTCTGTGCTCAGTACAGTCCCTGAGACTTCCCTAGAATAGTTTATCCAGCCAAAAGTGAGACAAAGGTAGAATCTGATGTGAAAGATCTCACCAAAGTCACCTGGGGAGAGGGAATGTGATGTAATTCCTTCATGGCTTTTCCAGATTGCATACTCTAAAGCTTAGTATGATTTGACGTTGACATTAGTCCTGCTTTGTGTGAGTGTGGGAAGTGATCTCAAGACCTCTGGAGGTCCCTTCTAACCAATGCTTTTCCATTATTTCATCTCAGAGATACAATGTGAGGTCTAACACCAGAATGAATATGCAGCTGGCTTTCTTGGGTGTTCAGACCATGGAGAACAATAAGAGATGGCAACAAAATCTGAATATTTTCCACAACTATTTATGTATATGAGATGCCAGAACAGTCCTAGTCCCTCAGCATTCCTGCTACTTGGGCATAGCTCATCTCAAACTCCCCCTTTCAAGTTTCCTTCTTTCAAAGGTTTTTCTCTAGTAAAAATCCGCAGATATCTCCATAGGGTTCATCAGCATGAATCATTGAATGGAAAGGTCCTTTCAGTACAGGACAAATGTGAAAATATTCTGTAAGGTTTAGTAACCCCAACCTCTCTCTGTCCCTGCAGTATTTTGCAGTGTGTGGCGTGGTGGTGAGTGCTGAGCACCAACAGGGTGGAACAGATCTTTCAGCTAAGTGTGTGCATGCCAAATTGAGCTTAAAATAAAGCCCTTCTTAAAATCTAGTGAAGATTGTTTTTGGGAATGGACTGACGGATCAGATCCCTGCTGCCTGGGCAGAGCCTGGCAAGGTTTTAACACAATACCGACCGCATATTCTGTTTTCTCTTCCAGTTTACACTGGAGCCTTGAAGACAAATGAGACCAGTCGGGTGCCAGCAGCAGTGCGATGCTGACAAGAGAGGGGGGCCCCTCTGAAAGCCACAGGAGAAGGAGGAAGGCCAGCAGTGCTTTTCACAGGGGCGGAGATGCAGTTCCTGCTGCCACTCCTGGGCATGCAACCTCTGCCCCTTTCTGCCAGCTCAGCTTTCCCCTCTCCACCAGGAACGCAAGCAATGGGATAACCAACTTGGAAAATACCACTTGCTTCGGGGAAAAAGCTGCCAAACAAAAAACCCCAGCTCCTCAGCGTTAGCTCTGCGGGCAGCTGCCTTCCTGGCCTGCTGGGAGTGAGAGGCTCTGCGTTCAGCACGAACCCGAGCAAGGGGAGGGAGACCAAGCTCTCTCCAGAGCCAGAGGGTTTGTGTTTTCCCGTACTCAAGGAGCCTGCTCTGCAGTATTTAAGATGGATCAGCAGCCTTGCATCGCATCGTGATTTGGCTGCAAGTTGAGCCGAGCGTGTATTATCTCGGCAGGCTCATGGTATGCCTCTCCTCCCCGCCTAATATATGAATATACAGCAAGAGTTTTACGGACAAGATAATGTATTTTGGCTGCATGAAATAGTTACGTTCTTCCTATAGGAGAAAAAAAAAATTAATTTTGCCCTGAATTCCACTATAACCAGACAGCTCTCCGTTTATATTCTGGATAATAAATCAAAGCAACATGAAGTCTCGTGCACAGAACTGAAGTGGTTTCTTAAAGCAAATTTGGCAGGAAATAAGTCATCCTCTTAAAAAGCCAGTTTACTCTCCATATACATTACGCCACCAGCTCTTTGCTAAAATCTACAAGCAGTCACGAAAAGTCATTTTGGGAAAAATAGAGAGAAATCTGTGCGCTCTAGCAATGCTCTGTGAGATAGGCCATATGATTCTCTTATCAAAATCGTGCTTAACTTTGTCAGAGAAATTACCCAGTGAGTTCTCTTCCACTCCTCAGTTTGCGGTACCCAGGTACTCAAATATCACAAAGGCCATCAGTTTGCCTTCATATAAAAATAAGGTCGTGCTGATATCACATCTTGCTTCAGTGCATTTCCTCTTTCTTCTTGCCTCCTTGGCTAGTGTTGTTATTTTTTTCTTAGGGTTTTTTTTTCCCAACCTCCCTTTCTAGTTTCTATTTCTATCGTGCAAACACGCCATGGCAAAGCGATGTAAGCAATGCATAATATATTTGCAGTAATGTATGATTCATTTACTAGCTTTCATAATTAATGTCACTGTGTTTTACATACACAGTACTTCCTGCATGCATTTTATGATGTGAACACTCTTCAAAATCTAATAAAATGTAATCCATTAAAAACAATAGTACTATTCCTATGTTGAGATTCGTGTGCAGTTTTGCAGCAGCTGCAGAAAGAACTTAGTTCCAAGTTTATATTCTAAACACCAATTTTAAGCTGCCATTTTATGCAGCTCCTAATTCTCAAGGTGGAAATTATTATAATTATTATTATAGCAATACCACAGTTGGTCTGGGCATCATCTGCTTTCGTACCCTGAAAACTTTCCAATCCACATAGTTTTTCTATCTGCTGTCTGGAATTCAATAATAGAAATGAAATTATGCTGAATTTATGAAGAAAAAAATACAAGAACTGTACAGCAGCATCTGTAAAATATCAGTTAAATAATGGCAACATCTGCACCTCCAAAAACCTCATCCTTGGCTGGGATTTGGTGTGGCTAAGAGCACACACAGCCTCATCGTCTGGGTCTCAAGACCTTGTTTCCAAGGATATTTATGCATCTAATTGCCATCGACATCAGCAAGAATTAAGAACTGCCTGAGAGCTCAGGCCATGCACTTTATTTACAGGTTATTCTCTTCCTAGTGAGAATTTGAGGACCCCAAATTATTTTGCACCCCACGGAGAAAAAACCTGACCTAGTCGTTGTGTGTTGTTCCTTGATGCACTGTTCTAGGTGGATGGAGCTTTTTGTTTCCTATCTTTGTACTAAAAAATTGTATTAGGTCATTTCCAACAACAAAATCTATGCTTATGAATGAATCATTCTAACATGAATATGTTGAAAATTCAAAATGGATATCACAAATGTATATAATTTCCAGTGTAAGGGTAGAAATCTTGTTCCAGTCTCTCCAGATGCCAGGCTGAAATTTTGCCTGCTTTCCTCCAGCCATATCCTCAGTAAAACCATCGGGCACAAACCATCCCAGCTCAGTGGCAGTGTGGGGTTGAGGAATTTACTTCTGCCAGTGCTCTGACACTGGGCTCAGCCAAGGGCAGCCAAATTAGCCCCGTGCTGCTCATGCATTAGCACTTCACACCTGCACAGCCCCTCAATGCTGTCTTGGCTGTCAGTGGGTGAGGAGCATCACTGACTTGACCAAGATAAGGCTGGGCTTGTGTCTTATGGGATGAGTTTTGTATCATGTGTGGGGAGGGGTGTAAGAAGGAAATGCACCATTTTCTGAATGGTGCTGGTTGGGACAGCAAGGGGGTGGCTGCACTTTCAGCATGATTCTAACACACTGGTTTTGCTGGACTTGTATCAGGCTTTCCCTAAAGTATTTGAAATTGAGATTTATTTTTTTTTTTCAAAGGGAATTAAGTACTGCTTTTGGACTTTGCTATGCCCCTCCTGGTGAGTGATTCTTTGCTGGGGCAGCTGCCTGTGCTGCATGGGCAGCTTTGGTGTTTTTCCACGAGTGGGATTGGTGCAAACCTATGATTAACTCATGCAGTGGCTGATGCTACTTCAAGATGGGGAGCATGTGCTTCTGCCAGTTGTGCTCGGTGTGGAGAGCTGCCATGACTAGGAGCTGCTGCCCTTCCCCAGCATAGCACTGTGGGAAAGGGAGAAAAACCTTTCACCTGGAAAAACAAGCTAAAACACTTAAGACCCACATCCTACCATTTGGAGAAATCAATACTGCTTTTACTGGTGGGAAGTGAAATTGTAGAATGGTTTGGGTTGGATAGTTCCAATCACCCTGCTGTGGACAGAGACAACTTCCACTAGACCAGGTTGTTCAAAGCACCATGCAGCCTGGCCTTGAACACTTCCAGGGATGGAGCATCCATAACTTATCTGGACAACCTGTTCCAGTGTCTCACCACCCTCGCAGGGAAGAATTTCATCCTTATATCTAATCTAAATGTATCCTGTTTCAATTGAAAGCCATTACCCCTTGTCCTTTAGCTACATACCCTTGTACAAAGTCCCACCCCATATTTCCTGTTGGCTTTCTGTAAGTACTGAAAGGCTGCTATAAGGTCTCCCCAGAACCTTTCTTTCTCCAGGCTGAACAATCCCAACTGTCTCAGCCTGTTTTCATAGAGCACATGCTCCTGTCCGTGATCATCTTTGTGGCCCTCCTTTGTGACTCACTCCAACAGGTCCATGCCCTTCCTACACTGGGGCCCCCAGATCTGGAGGTGCTCCAGGTGGGGTCTCACAAGAGCAGAGTAGGGGGTAAAATCACCTCCCTCAACTTGCTGGTCACACTTCTTGTGATGCAGCCCGGGATACAATTGGCCTTCTGGGCTGCAAGTGCACATTTCCTGGTCATGTTGAGCTTGTTATCAACCAACACCTCCAAGTCCTTCTCCTCAGGGCTGCTCTCAATTCATTCTCTGCCTTGCCTATGTTTGTGTTTGGGATCGCCCTGACTCACATGCAGGACCTTGCACTTGGCCTTGTTGAACTTCATGAGAATTGTACACGTCAACCTTTCAAGCTTGTCAAGGTCCCTCCAGCCTGTCAACTGCACCACTCAGCTTTGTGTTTCAGCAGGCATGCTGAGGATGCACTCAATCCCACTGTCCATGTCCAGGGTGAACCTGCTGGCCCCTTATGTGGGCTCCCAGGCTGGGGGATACACACACTCCAGTGAGCTCAGCATCCCACTTGCCCACCTCTCCCCTCGCATGCTTCGGGGAAGTGGCAAAGGACACCTGCACAGTGCCCTCCTGGCAGCTTGGGAGAAGGCTGATAAAACTGGTTGTTTCTAATGTTTTCTGGTTCTGACTGGGGAGCTGGGTATTTTTCCTGCATTTCAGGAGGCTTATTTTTGTGTTGAGCTGTGTGCACTCCTTGGATCTTTGGTCTGGAGTTTATCTTGTATTTTTTTCCCAGATCGTGGATTAGTTTTGCAAGCTTATTTTACCTTTGCTTTTTTTTTTTTTTTTTTTTTTTAATTGCTGAATTCATTATTTAGTGGAGAAATCTATGTAAAAGTATCTCTGTGGCCTGTAAAGGTTCAAGAAATGCAAAGAGGTGGAGGGGGAAGGGATCAAGCAGCAGTGCTGTTCTGAAACACCAATATTTGAAAAATGTGTTTTAAGTGAATCTCTTCAATATCAGCAACCTGGTAGTGACTTCTACCTTTCTCAGGTGTGTGCAGTTGTTACTGATGCTTTCCTGGCACCTGCAGCTGTACCTGTTTTGCTGCAATTCCAGCAGGTGCTTTTGCCACAGGATCACTTCTCCTTCTGCCAACAAAACCGTGGGAAGGCTGCTCCCCTGGGTAAGCATAGTCCCTATGTCATATCTGTGCAGAGCCCCTGGGAGTGGCAATAGTGGCAATATTTCTGGCTCAAGGCATGTGACAATGGGGGCTGCGCTGTGGCTCATGCCAGCAAACAAGTGGGGCTTGGCCTCGGTGTGGGGTGCTGCCCTTCAGCCCCAGCCTGTCAAGTGCCACATCAGAGCTCTACTCTCTAGTGTCAGGGCCTCTGGAGTCCTAAATGGGTGGGAACCCCCTGGGACACGTGTCTACTCAGGTGGCCTCCTGTTCCCAAGGACTGACCTCCAGCTGGGAGGTCTCTGTTCCTCCAGCCACCTCCTCTCAGCATGGTCCCTACCCTAGACCCTCAGACAGCACTGGCTCCAAGTCTGCCTCCTGGTATCTGGGGTGAAGGGGCAGAAAGTCCCCTTTGGGAGAGGTTTAGGCAGGAAGGAACAGCTCAGACAGGCTCAGCGGGAGCCCCCCGGGGAATGCAGCAGCAGCTTCGGCACACGTGGGGGACTCCGAAGGGTCCCATTGGGTGGCCTGACGCTGCGGCCAGGAGGGCTGAGACCCTGCTCAAAGCACCGCTTCGGAGGACGGTCAAAGAGACAAGTTTGGGGGGGAAGGGGAGAAGTGCAGGACAAATGCTGGACCTGAAAGACCTTTTCTCTCTCTGATGTGGAGGAAAACTCCCAGAGGCATTCAAAGGAAACAGTTAATTACTGCTCGTATGGAGAGGGGGGGGGGGGATACACGACAGGACTGGGGTGAGGCTGGAAGCTGCAGACCCTTTTGTGGGTGGGTGTGGAAGCGAGAGGGCAGGGGGTTGGGCCACTGCCGGCAGCACCCACTTCTCGCCGTGCCGGGTGTCCTGGGATGGGGTGCCTCTGGGGCTGGGGGCTTCTCCAGTCGTGCTGTGGCGGGGCGGAGCGGGATGCGCGCAGGGGCTTTCCGCGAGCGCGGAGCGGCAGCACGGGTGCCTGAACGCTTCCTCCTGCAGAGCAAGCGGGGAGGGCACCGGGTGGCTCCCGGCATCCGAGGTGACAGGAATTTAAAGGATATAAAT
>WTSP01005575.1:0-13161 GCA_025331215.1 Actenoides lindsayi | reverse complement strand
ATCCCCGCTCCCCCCCCCCGCGCCTTCCACCCACATGCGCATTCCTGGAGGGGTTTGGGGCCTGCGGCCGCTGCCTGCGAGCTGTGGAGATGGAAGGGGGGGAAAAAAAAAAAAATAAAACCGAAACAAAAGGCCCGGAAAGGTGAACCGTAAATGAAAGTCGCTTGTGGTCTGAGGGGGCCAGGGTTCGCCGTGGCCGTTTTATCCCGTGGAGCATCTGGGAGGATTTCTGCATCCACTTCCTTACAGTGTTTTTCTTAATTTCGGGAAAAAAAAAAAAAAAAAAGGAGAGAAAAAAAATATAATAATTTCTAACAGCTCAGATGGTGATGTGCTTAATGAATGACGTCTTAGCGACGGGGGGGGGACGGGACGGGGACGGGGACGTAAACCCAGCCTTTATAAATGAGAAACTTGCAAAGGCAGCGTGATTTCTGTTCCTTAGTGCAGTGTCTTCTGGGTCCGGAATTAAGAATTCCGGTCAGGTAATTCTGGTGGCACGGAAGGCAACCGGCCGGAACGGGGGTGCCGAATTCCCCGCTCGCTCGCCGGCTTGAGCCGTCGCTCGCGTAAGGACACAAAGCCGCTGCCTTCATCCCTGGAGCAGATTCCACCGACAGAGCCGTTTCCCCTTCGGGGAGCAAGGTGTAAAGCCAAGCATGCCCCGGGAAGGAAAACCCCAGATGCTCGTTTTTGTCCCTCGGCTTCAGGTTTGTTTTTATCGGGGCGTCGATTTCTGAGGTGCCGCTGTCGGGCTGCGCGCGCTGAGCGCTCTCCCTTCTGCGCTAACGCTTGAGACCCCAAAAATGGCATCGGTTTGGTCCCGACGTCTCGCACCGCCGTGGAAGAACAGAATTCTCCCAGCGGACGCCTGCCTCGTGTCCTCGTGCCAGCTTATCGGAAGGAAGCGGAAATGTTCTCTGTGCGCTCAAATACCGTCCGAGTTTGCTGCTGGAGCAAAAAACCTTGCAGGCCGCGTTCAGCCAGGGGCTGACCGGTGGTGGTTCCCCCGTTTCGGCGGGTAAATTCAGCCATCAAAAGTATGCGGATCTGGAAGGGTTCCCTTTTGCAGTGCGTTGGGATTGTAGCTCTTTCAACTGCGGAGCAGCAGCAGCCGCCTTGAGGTGGAATTTATTCCTTTTGACCACAATTTCAGCAGGGGGGTTTTCTGGTTCTAAGGCACCCGTTGGTTTTGAGCTGCTCAGGTTGGGCGTTCGCGTTTGCGTTTGGTTTTCGTAGCAAATGGTGAGCCCTAATCTGACTAAGGGATCCGAGAAACAGTTGCCAAATTAATTTGCGTTAATGAATTAGTTCTCATAATTCAAGTGCGCTTGTGCTCTGGAAGGGAGAAAAGAGGGGAGGCAAAAGCTGGAGTAGGAGAGAAATTGAATTTAATATATAGAGTGTGGGATGGAAAGAAGTTTATTTTTATTGAGCAGCTTCCTGTGGCTTTCTCGCGGCGGTCTAAGGGCTTCGGAGGAACTTGCCACGATCCTGGCCGTGCAGAATCTGCTCTGTGGGGATCCCCGAGTTTGCAGATGAGATTTTTCAGCTTTTTTATAAGCGTAAATACCTGCGTCTTTTCCTCTCCTCCTTTATTTCATCTTCGTGCTCCTCCGTGGAGCTTGATGAAAGGGGAGATGCTGCAATGTGGTCATTTTTGATGTATAGAGTTGGCAAATTGCAGGTGCAGAGCGGTGATGAAACCAGAGATGTCCCAAGCTCACAGGGCAGCCGTGTGAACTGGGTGTCTTCAGAAAATACAGTGCCTTTGTAGGACGTTTTGTCTCGCAGCGGAGACCTTCCATCCACGTCGGTTACTCCCAAGAAGGGAACGCTTCTCCAGGCTTGCCTACGCCCCGGGCTGCCCGCCTCCCGCTCGCGTGGTGGGTGCTGTGCCACCTTCTGCAGCTGGGTTGCAGTAAGTCCACGAGGTTTGTAGCGGAGGTGGCGGAGCCACCGACCTCACTTTGGTGACGAAGCCGCCCGAGGTGGTCGGAGCTCAACCCTCCAGTGACACGTTTTGCGTCGGGGGATCAGAGCAGGGGTCGAAGTACGGCGGCCCGGCTTCCCTCACCGTTCCACGGCAAGGCTCCTGTCGGGTCCGCGGTGGGGTTTGGAGCTCCGGGCTCTGGAAGAAACCGAGCGGTGCCAGATGATGGCTTGGGAACCCAGCAGTGTGAACGTTGGGTTTGAGACTCGTGCCCGAATTCGCGGGTGACGCCGTTGGGAAGGCGGTAGTTGCGAGCGGTGAGGCTGTCGGTCGTTGGGTTTCTTCTCTTTGTGAGCTCCAGGAAGGGACGTTTGTCCGTATTTGAGCGTTTCCATAGTGAGTACTAATGGAAGCCTAACTGGATTACTTGAGAAATTGTGTATTAGGTTAAATGTCAGAGTTGCCGCTACGAGTCCTTTGGGTTTGAGTTGATGACTTGCAGAACATCCTCTCGGGGGTAGCGGGCACGATTCAGGACTGGGAGGCGGTTCTGCAAATCCTTTCCTCCGGGCGAACGACTTGCCTTACAATAGCAACGCTGTAACTGGACCACAGTTGCCCTATTTCCCTCTCTTGATCAGTTTGCCAGTGTTTTCTCTTCTTTAAGCATCGTTAATGTTGATGACCAGATCAAATTGGTTTTTTGGGGCGTGTTTGGGGAGGGATGGGTTGGTGGAAAAACTCATACGTAGGGCAGAGCGAGCGAAGCGGCACCTGCCAGCAGTTCCGCCGCTCTCCCGTCAAACGCGCAGGCGTGGGCATTAATTTAAAGGTCATTTTCATGCACCGACTTCCTTCGCACTTTGATCTCGAGCTGCGCGACTCCTCTTTCTTCAGCATTGCCGCGTGCGGTTCCCGCCCAGCCCGGCTCCTCCCGGCCGCTCTCTGCCCGCGGGGCTAGAGGCCGAAGCCGCGCTGGCGAGGGGCTGCCCCAGCCTGGGCGGACGTGGCTCCCCTGTCCCTCTCCACCAGCCTCAGGAGGTGGTTTTGAGCAGCGGGTGCGTGCAGTCCCTTGGTTACCCACGAGGTGACCCCCCGGCTCGTAAGCGGATGGCACCGAGGGCTGCGGTGGCCAGTGCGTGGCCTCAGGAGGTGGCTGTGTGGCCGCCTGTGCCGTAAGACAGATGGGTCGTGGCCAGATGCGGAGCGGTGAGGAGCGTGGCTGGTGCTGAGGACCAAAGAGATGGGTCCTGCTGGGTTTTTTGTAAAGTGAAAAAGCCGTTTTCCATTGAAGTCATGGGAATTGAGCGATACCGGTTTAGAAACGTCCGTAGAAATACTTTTTTTTTTTTTTTTTGCGTGCTTAACTCTCCACTGCCTCTCCTGTGCATCAAACCTCTTCCACATATTCGGGGTGATTTGGTGGCCGACTGGATGCTTGCAAAGGAAAAGCCCCCGGGGACAAAAAGGGAGCTGAGAGATGATGCTGGTGCTGCTGGCCGGCCTACGCTGTCAGCACCTGCCACCGCATGCAGAGCCGTCCCTGGACTCTGAGCCGTTACTCTAATGTAGTTTTTATTCTTACGGCTCCGTTGCAATGTCAGCTGCTGGGTTTCGGTGCTGGCTGCTTCCCCAGTGACTGCTTTTGATCTTGCAAGACAGGGGTTTGAATGGTCCCGCGCCTTCAGACGTGCTTAGAAGTTCAGGTGAAGTAGCTCCGGAGGCGTTTTGGTTCCTGTTTCAGGCAGGGGAAGCTGCTCGAAAAGAGCTGCCTTCCAGAGAGAAAGTGCCTCAAAGGATTGTTTAAATAGTTTTAATTGATAGTAGCTACCAAAACCCAACATTTTTGTGTGTGTTTGCACATAGAACAGCTAAATAAGAGTTATTGGTGTTAGGTTTTGGGGGGGTTTAGTGCGTTGTTGGTGTGTAGGTTTGTCTCGGGAGGATGGCAATGAGATTTGCTTTAGAGTACGTTTGAATTTCTATTGTCCTGGCACCTTCCGATTGCACCTCCCCTGCATCAGCACCGTACGAAAAAGTGCCTTTTTAAAGCCCTTCCCTGCCTTCTTCAGTAATGCTTTCAGTGCCAGGCTGCCTAAAACTCGAGGATGCTTCTCCTTGGGTGCAGGTTTCTCATCCTCGCCGGCAGAAGAAAGTCGGAGGGTGTGTGGTGCGCAGCGGGGCCGCAGCTCCTGCGACGAGCTGACTCCAATTGGCAGCTGCCCTTTCCTCTTACAGAAGCTGGATTGGGGGAACAGAACGTTTTTTTTTTGTGGAACAAAAGAGTCTTTTGATGAAAGATTGTTGTGGGTGTTTGTTTAGTTTTGGTTTTCTTTTTGATGTGTTTCAGTGATCTGAACTCGGTTGGGCAAACACGGAAGCCGGTGGGATTTCGTTACCTGTTACCAAAGCGCTGCTAATAAACCAGCTGCTTTTGTCACGGCACGATGCGAGTCAGCTTTCACTCGCTGGTGGTTTTGGGACGGCCTGATGGCTTCTCAATGATGAACAGTGCCACTAAAAGTTGTGGCGATCTGATAGCAACAATGGGCGGTATCTAATACCAGCGGGGAGAAGATGATGGAGGACAGACCAGAGATCCAGCAGCACCCCACGCTTCCCCCCCCGCCTTCTGGGTGTCCTCTTCCCCCCAGGATTATGTATTTTTCTATCTCTTAAGAACCATTCTTCACCTACGTGCAGCGGGACCCCTGCAATGCACCATCCTGCCTTTGGTTTGGCACGTGGGGCTTCACGGTCTGTAGGTGGTTTCCTCTGTGCCTTGCTCAGGTTCGTGGCAGCGGTAGGGGTTTGGGGATGCCTGTGGCAATCTCGTAGAAAAAATGAATATATGGAGCCTATAGGTTGATTCTATTTTGCAGTGAGGATGGGAAGAGCCCAGGGTTCACTGATACCCTGATACCACGACAGCGGCCAAATGCGCGGTTACCAGAAGTAGAAACTGGCACAAGTTTTCTGTTTGCTTTTCCCCGTTGGCATCTTACAATTTTTATCTGTATTTCAAAGTAAAATATTCTCTTCCCTCCCGTTACGTGTTTTGTATCTTAACAGAATTTTGTGTTGCAGTGCTGCTGAACACCTTAGCCATGTCGTTTCTGCTCGGAATCAGTTTGATTTCGCGGCGTGGAACGCGGCCTTCGCCCAGGCTGTAGCACCCACTAAAGAGTTTTCCTTCCGAATCCGCTTCCTCGTGGCAGGAGGATGTAGGGACTCTTCGTGGAAAAACACAGTGAGGTTTGAAGCTGCTTGTGTATTGGAGGGAGCCCAACTCCAAACGTTTTGCGGGCGGTTTCTAGCGACGGTGTCCGCGGGGATCTGGCACGTGCCAGCCTCGGGAAATTCCTTCTGCCAAGACTGAGTTGCACCAAGTGGGGTATTTATAAACTCAGGTTGCACCGAGCGCTGCTGGATAGGGGGCAGTTGAGGGAATTGTTTTCAAAGCGTGTTAAGGAACGTGTTCTTTTTTGCTTCTCTCTGGTCACGAGGTCAGCGTGGAAGTTGGCGGTCCTGCTTCTGGTGTTTAGAAGTACAAGGAGGTTTGTCAGTGGACAAAATGGGACCTGCTAAGGCCTTGTTCTGATGCTGGCACGTGGCAGGGTGTCCTTGGGAGACGCTGTGATAGCAGAGGGTGGAAGGGGAATCAAATTAACGAGTCTTCCTGCGCTTTTACGCAGGGCACGCAAGATCCCCCTGAAATCTCCTGGTATCTGCACAGGGAGTTAAAAAAGGAAGGGCTGCTTCAAGTTCTGCTTTAGTTCAGGTCCATCAGGGACTGGAGTTGTCCTGCTAGAGTTGCAGGGCAGGCTGCTAACCGCTTGCATCCGCAGCGGTCGGGCCGGTGGGAGACACCTCGCCCGGCTTGATCCGCGCGACGTTCCGGGCAGGGGAGGTGGCTGTGTGGTGCCAGCTCCAGGAGAGGGTGAGCTGGTTCTTCCTGTGTGGTGGCACCTCAGATACAGCAGGTCTCTGTCTCCTTTCTTGCCTGGCCACTTTGGCTGCTCCTGGATGCACCACTCTTCCCAGTTCCCCCAGCATCTCCTTGCCTGCTGCTGCTGCTGGAGGAGGAGGGAAGGGAGCCGTGAAGTCATTCTGTGCCTCCATTGAAATCTGAGGTGAGCTGTTTCTCCGAAGCTATAACCAGCCATGCTTCCTGCTGTAAATCGAGTTAAAGCCCCAGATTCAGTTACTGTTCAGAGCAGGGGATTAAGTCGCGGGTTCATTCCGAGCTGCTGCTCTTTGTGAACTTAATGAGTATTTTCCATCTGATAACCGACGAGCTGCGGCACACAGGGATGCTGCTTCTCCACACATGCACCGTTCTGATGGGTGTCCAGAGGAGTTATTCTGGTCTGAGCAGGGAGGGATAAATAGAGTGTGAACCCTGTCTTTTCTTCAGAAGGTTTCTTTTATCATCACCGAGGCTTGGGTTGACAACTGACTGGCCAGTCGGTCGTTCTTGTGAAGGCCATAACTTTAGTGCTGGGCAATAATGGTCTTGCTTTGACTATTTTTCTCACAGAGCAAAATAAATGCCTATTGAACACAACCGTTTTGCCCGGATGGTAGTGACAATATTTATCTTCCTTAATAACCGTCTCTTTCACTCTTTTTTTTTCTACAAAGCTTCCGATTTCCACACTCGCTCACTTCATTCTGGTTGCCCTTTCAAAAGATGGCTTTGGGACAGCGTTTGCTGTTCACAGTCACCTCAAGGAAAGCAGGCAGATGGAGTTTAGCAGGAGGAAGGGGTTTGGAAGGGGCACCGCTGTAATTCCCCGAGCACTCCTCGCTGTGTCACCGAGGGGTTTGGCAGCAGGGACGGCAATCGACGCGACTTCGTTTCTCAGTTGCTGGTCCTGAAACGGGGGATAGGTTGGGTGAAATACCCTGGGTGATGAAAACCCAGCGTCTTCTGTAGCTGGCCTCTAACACGCAACTGCTTAACGCGGTTTCCTGCGTCTTATCTTAAACCCACATTGCTTCCAGTGACTCATTCTGTTGCTGGCTGCCCTATAACGCCCAGTCAGTCCCTCTGGCATGTGAAAAATCATCTCTCTGTGATGACTTTCACTTTCCATTCCTTGCTGGATTCAGGCTGTTTAGGAAATACCGTTTCAAACCGACCGTACAGGAGGAAAGGTGCTGTTTTCCAGCTGATTCTGTCGCCATGAAGGATCTTCAGGCAGAGGTACTCGTGGTGTGGGGGGTCTGTGCGAGGCTAACATGGGTTAAATGGCACCGGCAGCGTCACGTCGCGTACAGGGGCAGACCGAGCAGCCATCCGACGTGCCCTGGTGTTTGTTAAGATCCGAGGGAGGAATGAAAGCATCACGACCACGAAGCTGAACAGTTGGCTTTGTCCTCAGTCATTACTTTAGGTGGAGAAATGACTGAAGGTGAACATTCTCTGCTTTACGCTGACGCTGAACGGGGTGTGCGTCGGGAACGGCAGCGATTAAATGACACAGCAGTAGAATAGTGGCCTTTTTGTTCCCAGCCCTCTGAACTGTGCTTCCAGTCTGCAAACCGAGCTTATAAAGTCTGCAAGCATTTAGATGTTCTAGTTCTTATCCCAGTTACAACCTTAGAAAACCCATTCGCAATTAACATCCAGAACGTGGCTTTTCCTGAAGTGCCAGGTCTGCAACAGGAACCCACTGCCTGAAATTCAAGCTGTGTCTTTTCCTGTTAATCACTAGAGGGTTAGTGGGGGAAATCAGCGGGACAAATACCATTCCCAATTGCCTTAATATTTTTAAATTATGGGCTGGGGTTTTATTTATTTTTATATATATATATTTATTTTTTTTTTAAGCAGCCAGGAAATGCTGTTGCCAGAGTGAAGGGAGGACAAACTGCGGCTGAAGAGTGCAGTGGAGAGAAAGAGCAGGATGGGTTCTGTAGGAGTCAGAGTAAAATGAGTGGGTTTGTTGGTGAAGCTGCACTGGAGTTGGAACATGCCAAAGGCTTTACCTCCCGGGAGAAGAGGTCAGTTGAAGTGAAAAGGAGTTAGTTCTCTTCTCACTCAAACCAGGACACCGCTTTAAATTGCAAACACTTGCAAGCCAACCCTGCCGGGTGTTTGGGTATTTCTAGCCAAGTGAGGTGACGTTTGAGGGTCCTGAGCTCCTCGCAGTCCAGACCAGCTCGGCTGTACCAGTTCTTTACTGGTTGATGTAAGAATGTAGTTCCATTAGCAGTGCGTGCAGAGCGACTTTCTTCGGCGCCGCGGAAACTTTGGGATCTCTAGGGAACAAACGTGTCGTCGTCTATCCCAAGGTGCTTCCTGCCAGGTTTTACTCGGTGTTCACCTCAGGCCACGGGCTCTGGTTGTCCCGAGAAGAAACAAAACCCTCTGCAGTGAAGGCATGTGCCTCCAGCGTTGCCCAGCCTGCGGAAGGAAGGGGTTGTTGGTGTATTTTCCTGCCAAAACGACAAGCAAATGTTTGAGTGATGTCAGCTCTGCTGGTCAGTACAGATTTTATTGTGAGAATCTGAAGTCTTCAGTTCTTTCATGCTTCTAAATGTCCACGTGCCGAGGAGCTGAGCGGGACAGGTACGAAACTCATCTTTGAAACCTTTGTCTGTAGCGTCTGGCACTCTCCAGGGAGGAGGAATCTGCGGCATGAAGGTGACTGAGGAATGTCTTGGCATGTCCAAAATACTATTTTTGATTTGTTTCAGTTCAGTAAATCTCTGTTTATGAGTTGCTCTTTCACTTGCAGTTTTTGCAGGTGGTTTTGCTCCGGGGATAGTTCTGGTTTGCAGAAGTGCAGGGTATGCCCTGAGCTCTGACCCTTGCTGGGGGAGCATCGTCCTGAATTCAGATGAGCTTGGCTCTGGAAAAAGCCATTTGTGGGTTTGGTTTCCCAGAGGTTTATCTGGGGGCCTGGGGGTGATTGGCTTTGAGGCCCTTGGAGAACCCTCACAGTGTTCAGAGGGGTTTTTATCTTACAGGGGACCACTTATTCCTGGTGATGTTTTGTTGGTTGGGGTTTTTTTTTTGCTTCCAGTTTCATTTGGGGTTGGGGGGGGCGGGGTTTGAGGCTTCTCTGGATGGTGCAGTTTGGGGGCAGGCAGTCACCGGGTCGGTATTGCAGCTTGCTCCCAGCACCTCAGCTCACAGAGCCTGGGGATCCTCGGGCGGAGAAGAACGTGCCGCTGGTGTGACTGGAATTCTCACCTACAGCGCTTTTGAAAGCAGTGGGTTTGCAGGACGCTCCTGAAAGCTGCCGGGAATGTGACTTTCTACCTTAAGCGTCTTTTACGCCACGGACGGCTCTGCCCTGGCACCCCTTCCTCAGCGGCAGGACCGCGGGAGCCACGTCCTGTTGTGCCTGTCAGGTTTGCGTGGCGGGGGAGCGCTGACAGTCGGGGGCCCTGTCGCCCGGAGCCGCCGTAGCTCCGCTGAGCCGCCGTCCCGGCTTGGGGGGCCGGGTCTGCGTCGCGAGCCGCGTCGGCCTGCGCCTCTGCACTAGGCCAGGCTGTCGGGCTGCCCTTAGGACGGGGTGTTCCCGGCGTACGGCTGTCCTTGGGCGGCACAGCCGCGAGCGCGGTGGTCGCTCAGCGGGGCGGGTCTGCGGCCTCGCCGGTAGGGAAGGAGCAGAAGCAGGGGCTGGGCTTCCGGCCGGCGGTTTTGGGGGTCTTTTGGTTTGGGTTTGTTTTTTTTTTTTTTTAACATTTCTTATGAGTATTCAGCCTCGTCTGAGAAGAAGACAAGTCCGTTGGGCTGGTTTTAGCCTTTGTTTCTTTATGGCCTAATAAAGGAGCCTTTGAGCGTAGGTTAGAAGCTGGTGTTTCCCATTTATTTACTTATTTCTGTTACAAGAGGAAATTAAAACCTTCTTTTCTCTGAGGAAGTGAAATAACGAAGTAGCCAAGTCTCCTCCCTACCCTCCGCTAGAAGTGGGGAAATACAGCCCAGCTCAGGAGAAGGAAGGATTTTTACATACGCTGAACTTTTAAACTTTGCAGCGGACAAAAATCTTTGGGACTGAAGCCTTCAGAGCTTAACTGAGGGGATACAAGTGTTGCTTGAATAATGAGGTGTCAGCTGAGGCGGGGAGGAGCTGGTCGGATACACCAGGTAAAAGTAAATTGGGGGGGGGGGGGGAAGTTTCTTTTCTGCCCGTTTGATCAAATAAATAAGCTGAATTTTTAGAGTAAAATCGTGTTGATTACTAACAAAATAATGACTCCCTAAAGTAGAAGGAAAGGCTCTGACGTGACAGGAACTATTACCTTGGATTCCTGGTGGTCCTATAAAGGCATTTCAGCTTTTCTTTCCCTCAGCTGGGGGGCTTGGGGGGTGGTTGTTTCTGGAAGCTTTGTAAGTTCTGCTTATTTTGCTTTTTTTATTCGTAACTTTTTGAGAGGAAGGTTTATGTGCTTGGTGGGGGAAGAGATAACTATCGAAGAACTGAATGCTAGAGAAGAATAACCCCAAAACAGGTAAAGTTTCTCAAAGGCAAACACCAGACTGGATCGTTTTGGAGGAGGTTGAAGATCTGAGAACCCTCTGCTGCTGGTGGCACAACCTGGTCTTTGTTTCTGCTTTTTTACCCATTAAACTAAACCGTTCCTTAGCAAAAACTGCTTTGGCTTGAAACTGCCAAGAGGGTTCGTCTGACAACAAAGCAATGCCGGTAATAAATTAGGTGTGAAATAACGTTGGTCTGTGTTTTGCAATTTGTAAAACCAGACTTTATTTACGTTTCGAGGGGAGGGAGAACTCTTATTTACCTTCAGGTGCTTCCACACTTGATGGCGAGAGAAGATAGGAGCTCGCTTTTCTTTGTCTCCACCTCCTGCTGCTGCAGATGAGTAGGGAGGGCAACCTTCCCCTTCCCCTTCCCCTGCCCTGCCCTTCCAGATGCATTTCTGACGAATCTCTTTTTCTTTCCCTTTGCTGACCGTGGTGTCGTTTGGAAGGTGTGTTCATGCCTGGGAAGATCTGGCCTCTCAAGCTGCTTCGGTGGCTTTTTCCCACGTACTCCCTAACCTTAGGCACCTTTCTGAGCGGGCAGAAGCTGCCCGTGCCGCGGAACGGTGATGCTCAGACCAGCCTTGTCTCCTAAGCTTGTGCCCGAAGCTCTTTTGGTTCCTCTGTGGTTGTTGTGCAGTTTCTGCTTCGCGCAGCAGAAGACTCGTCGTAACCCACCCCGGCACTGGGAGCTGTCACGAGGTCTGGGATCACCTTTGGGCACCTGATCCAATTGCTGAACCTTTTGTCACTTGAGACAGTAGACTTTTTTTTTTTTTCCCCTTTATTGCTGTTTAGAAGCCTTTAGTTGCCTGACCTACAGGGGTGACATAATGGTATAAATCCCATTTTTTACATCAGTAAACTCATCTTTGTCCCAAGACTTTTTCTGTGTCTTAAAGGTTTAATGCTTGGTATAGTCATTAGCAATATATATATATATATTTAATTGATATATCCAAGGCACCCAGCACCAATGGACCTGTACCTCTGCACTGGTGCTTCTGAAGAAGGTTTAAGATGTTTCTTCTCTAGGAGAAACCAGCGGCATCGGAATCACTCCACCCACAGCAGTGGATGTTGTGGGGTTTCTAATTTCTTCTAGTGACCTTGGAGTAGTTGCAGCACTTCAGACACTGCACAGATTTCGATAAAGAATTAAGAGTAATAACGAGGCAAGCAAACACAACTGCTGTCTTTTCCTAACTTTGTAAATGGCTGAGGGGGTTTTATACCCACATGCAGCTCGTGACGCGTGCGCTCTGCCTTGTAAACTACTGTAGAGCCACGAACAATAATGGAATGTTGCTGAAGGATTAAACAGGAGCAGTGAATTCCTAAGTAGGGAATCCACTAAAACCCACTGGTTTTTCAAGAGTCATTCTTTTGGTTGAGGAGAAAGGATGGAAAATGCGAATCTAATAATTTGCATTCCCCCCCTCCCAGGATGGAAAACCATCTTTAGTAGGTTTGAATCTTAGTCTTGAATAGGGTACAAGGTCACAAGTCTTTATAACAGGTTGGTCAATCAGACTTAAATGGCTAAATTTTAATCTGCTAAGCTTATTAGAGAAACAACACTTGTCGCTGTCGTTCAGTTTGTCACAAGCTTCAGTGTGAACTCCCTTTCAGTCCTTAGTGACATCAGGTTAAAAATCTGCTATTTTGGGGCAGCTAGTGGGGTACTCGTGAAGAGCGTGGTGAAACAGTAGTAGTCATTAGCCAGTTGGCTTTGCCTTCAGCCCTTTCACGTCCCTTTTTCCAATACCAATTTGCTTTGCAAGCGACGTGAGCGAGTAAGGATGTGAAAGCAAAGACTTGGGAGTTTCCATTTGGTCTATTGATTTATTTTTCTTCTTTTTAAATTTTATTAAATTTGCCTTGCAGCATTCTTTCTTTAACTGCTCGATAGCCATGATGTAGCTCAGGTACGTGGAGATGTGAGGTACCCTAAAGGTCCTCTCTCGTTGTTAACAGCACACGGAGCGGGACGGTGACAATAAACTGCTAAATAAAAATGTTCCCCTCCATCTGCTCTCGCTCTGCCCTGCTCTGGCAGGGGGGTTGGACTCGATGATCTTCAGAGGTCCCTTCCAAGCCCTAACGTTCTGTGATCTGTCAGAGGAGGTCAGAGTAGGCAGAAGAAAGGGAGTGAACACGTCTGGTTTCTGTAAGGAGAAGGTCACTCAGATCTCTTGGCTAGAGAAGGGAAAGGTGCCGAGCACTACTGACGGGCACAGTACGTGGGGCAGATAAACTGGATTCAGATTTGCAGGAGAGATGAGGCCGGAAGAGCTGGTTTGGTCTGGGCAGGACGGGTGGAAGACCAGGCAAACTTCCCGAGCCTGCCTTCCTTTGGGTTGCAAAAATGAGCCCGAGTTTAATGCGCTGCTGAATTCCGTTGGTGTTCCTGTAGCTTTGCTGACTTGGGTCACCTTCATCGTTCTTTAATCTGATTTTGGTATTTCTCTGTGTATTCTCTGCCTCTAAAACAACGCCTTATTTTCTTCCCCGTGGTTTTTTTTTTTCCTTTGAGCTTTTCTGGTTTTTGAAGATCCATTAATCTCAATTTCAAACTCTTCCGGTTCTTGTCCTTTCGTTTTCTCTCCTTCTGTTTGTATCGTGAATATCACGTCATAAGGGGGGGGGGGGGGGGGGGGGGGTGAAGATTTCTGGGTTGAGCATCACGCCGGCTTAAAGTAGAGCCTGCGTTCCGGGGATACTG
>WTSP01005573.1:10769-23649 GCA_025331215.1 Actenoides lindsayi | reverse complement strand
CTGAGAGAGTGGTTAGGCATTGGAACAGGCTGCCCAGGGAGGTGGTGGAATCACCATCCCTGGAGGTGTTTAAAAAACATCTAGATGTGACACTTCAGGACGTGGTTTAGTGTTCCTGACAATATTTAGTAGACAATTGAACTTGGTTGTCGCTGTAGGAACGGACAAAGCGACGAACTCCAAATTAGTGCAAAAGCAGAAAGCCTCTTTATTGTGTTAACAAGCCTCTTTTATCTCTTTACTAAGAATGTGTGTACATATACGATTGGTTCAAAGACCATTCCTTCATACTTGGATACTTCTTTCTCTCTGCTGTAACTTCGATAAGCTTTCTCTAACTGCTGTCTGGCAGCTCTTCTCGGGACTTTCTGGCCTCTTCAAGGTTACACTGTTATCTGCTCAAGGCTGACATCAAGCTTACATTCCGATCCCTTTGACCAGCTGAGTTCTCTCACAATTCCCCCTGTTTGTATTTGTGCTACAGACGTTGCCTGCGCTGTCCACTGCAGGGCCCTTTGCAGCAGAGACACAAGACGTGGCAACATCAATAACACAACACAACAACAACCAGCATTAACAACCCCGTCTTCATCAGTGACATTAACCATCCAGTAATACCCTGTCTGTTAAGCCAGTCATCTAGCCCCAAAAAAACACTGTCCTGTCATAGTCTTTCTGTCCTGTTGATCAAATCTTGAATGCTCCAATGTATGGAGCACGAGCGGTCATTTAGGTTGATGCAGCACATCCCATCAAAACCCTGACACCCATGCCCATGAGCTAAAAGCAAAAAAATCAGCTGCAGCTCTATTCTGAAACGTAGCATGTCGCACACTATCTAAATCACTGGCTAGCTCTGCTAAGACTTGTGATGTCTTCTTTGATTGCTTAGCTGACCTAGTGCTTTAGCTGCTGCTACACCAGGTGCAGAAAAGCTAGGGACAAAGATCTGTCCTCTATTCCATAAAGTCCCACTGTCACCACAGTCCTTCTGAAAGGCCTCTGTACTCCAGTGCTCTCTGGTTTTGTGGAGGGCAGCATGGTTTGAAATCATGGTTCTATTCAGTGGTAACAAGGTTAGTTGCCCTAAGGTACAGGGCCCCCCTTTCATGTTTGATGGCAGTCCAGGCCAAGCCCACTCTCCACGTATCAAAAAGATTCCAGGTGGCAACTTGCATGGACACTGCACTGACAAAACTGGTGCTGTTTTATTGCCCAGGGTGCTGTTGCACCGTGCTGCAGCATTCCCATATTCCCGTGCTGATGGCTCTGCCGGATAGATCAACTCTGCCCACAGCCTTTGTGAGCCCGACCCTCCTGTCGGGTGGCACTAAGTTCAAAGAAGAGACAATAGTCAGCCTTGACACTCCCCAGTATCTCAGGCTCTTGGGGTTCTGGCCCTATTGGAAGGTACTGATCCCGCTTGTTCCAATTTACAGACATTTCTCTCAGATTCTTTCCTACCGCGGCCTGTGTCGCTTTACGTCCGGCTTGTTCCGTCTCTGCTCGTTTTCTGTCTAAAGCTGAGGAGTAACTGTCTGCACTGAGACTTCTGCCATTAAAACCAGGGAGAATCTATAGCTAGTCCCGCAAGGCACGTGTGGAACGGCTGTTCTGGTTGTTCCAGCAGCACGCAGAACTGTGTTCTATTGCTAGTTCTGGCTAACGTCCCCCAGAGGTTGCCTCTGTTCCACAGCGTTGTCGGGGCCGTCAGGACCCCAGGACCCACACCCGGGTTCGTGGTTAGCGACCCAAGGTGCTGCAGCACAGGAGGCTGCTGCGAACCCTCTGAAACGTGCAGAAAACTGAAAACATCAGTGGCCTTATTAAGCCGTGCTTCTGGTCCTTTCCCCAACACTTGATGATCTTCAGATCATTCCAACCTTAATGGTTCTACGATTCTAACTTCCTGCTCTAAATGAAGGAAAAGTGCATGTGAGTATTTTTATAAAGCCTATGGAAAAAGAAACTGTAGTGGGATAGTAATAGACAGCATTCTTTAGCCTTACAGGAAGCGAGTGGGAGGGACAGTATAGCCAAAGGATGTTGCAAAAGGAGTACTTGAACTATTTCTCAGTTTTCTGGAAAAGAATGTTCAGTATGCTGTGACTGATCAATTCTGCTATCACACATTTTCTGAATACCTGGTGAAGATGGAATTAATGGTTGAGGCAAATAAACAGTAATAACCTAGAGACAAGGAACAATTCTATCCAAATGGCTGAAATGCTAGGTTTGCTGCCAATTTCTGAGACTTAAAAGGCTATTAAATAACTTAATTGTTGGTTACTGTACACAGAACTGTGCCCAACACATCAGCTACGCATTTCCAATCTATGTCCCGTTTTGAACTATAGACTTGGGTTTTTTGCATGTTCTGAATCACCTTTCAATTCCATCTTTGGGTCTTTTCTTCAACAATAACTACCTTGGCAAACAAAAACTATTTGTGTGAGTAGGATTTCTGATACCACTTTTAGAGAAGTTTCATTTCAAAGTGAAACTGTCTGCTTTTCAAGCTATAGAATAGGTGTATTTTTGGCTTAGAAGTGACTTTGTAGCTAATTAAGTTCTATTCTGGGACAAAAGAGAAAATCTCACCTTGTTTCTTTCTCCTAGGTACTCCAGAAAGTTGAGCATCAGTATATCTGAATAGTATGCATGAAGTAGTTGCTGTAAAAGCAGCTTATCTTCCTTTTCCTAAGCATGACTACAGAGGAAAATATTATGGGCCAAATTGTTTGCAGATGTAGCTGTTGTGGTTTCAGTTACAGACATATTTTGAAAGATTTTGTCCCAATAGGAGAGAATTTGTGCAAAGCACTTGTGATAGTCTAAGCCAATTTGTGGTTCTCAGTCTGATCTGGGAAACTGGGCCCTATATTCTTTTGGAAATCCTGCTTTGAGGACTGCCACATTGCAACACCAGAGGTTTGGGCTCACTTATGAAACTAACTGCCTGAATAGAAATCTGTGAATTTTTTTTTTAGGCTGACCCCATAATAAAGTTGTGTTTCCCTCTTTGAGTTATAGATCAAGAAAGGAATCATTATCTGTGGGTAGACGGCTGCTGTGCCCAAAGGCACTAGTCAGTGACAGTAGTGCTTAATATTGGTTCCCCCTTTGGTTGAGATTCTTCTACATGAAAAAAAGGTGAAGGAATCCTCCAAGGTAGAACTTTTCACCATACACAGCAAGCATCCTGAGGCCTTCTCATTGCCCATATGCAAACTGTTCTTGCTTTCATGGTCATTTATGAACCTGTAGATGACAATCCACAGGCATGGGTACTGTCAACTCCAAATGCTTATAAATCATGTAACTGGCTTCAAGTGATGATACACTGTGAAGCCAAGTAGCTCATGCATACAACTGCTTTCTCTGTGTCAAGAATGGGAAAAGGTGAGGGAAGGAGTTAACTCCCTGATTACAGGGGTTCAGTGGGTGAAGCACTAGGAGGCACCACTGCAGTAAATAACAGTAGTTCTGCTTGTCCCACACCACTGACCTTAGCACAGCATTGCAAGCACCCTGGAAACACAGTGAGACCCAGCAATGCCGGGCATGTTGGTAGCTTTGTTAGTTCCTGAAATTATGGGAAACTCAGCTCTGAATCATTCACTCTTTTCAGTCTCTTCTCTACATTGTTCATTTCTGAAACATCTTCTGTTTTATGGCAGTTTTTTCAGTCCCTGCTCATCGTTAACTTCCTCAAAGAGAAGTTCAATTTGAAAGCATGAATTTATTAAGGAGCCTTCTGTGTGAGTGTGGAGAGTCACTTGGCTGTCACTTTTTATGCACACTAATTTTAAACAAAACAAAACAAAAAAACCCAAACTCAAACTTGGAACCCTTGACAAACTACAATAAAATGTGAGCTCCTTGGATTTTTCTTCTACCTGTTCTGCCTTAATCTTGTCAGCAAGATGCTTGGCTTGTTAAATTTGCTGAAATATTTGCTCCTGATAAGCCTTACTGGATAAGATCTTTCCACTTTATGCACAGCTGGACACTGCCCTCTCGTGCTCGTGGGCCTGGCAGCAGCAGAGCTGTTCACGGACCGCCTGGGATGCTCAGCCTTCTCCGGGCAGCACTGGCTGCTCTAGCCACAGCAGTTCATGCCAGGGGCTGTTGTTACACCAGTACCTCTGGGCTCATCCTTGAGCTGTGTTGTTTCTTTACAGAAGAAGGCAATGCCTGAGTGCGACGTACTTACTGTTTACCTCTTCTAGTAAATTCATCTGCTTTTTATAATGCTATTTCTTAATGTTACTTGACAGAATTGCCCAGGAGCAAAGCCATGCATCTTTTGTTCGCCTTCATGTCCAAAGATACAGTAACCTATTTTGTTTTGCCCGGATTTGTTATTTTGCTGAATGAATGTTCAGCTGCCAAATCATCTATTTTTTACTCTAAATGCCAGAGAGCTTCAGTTTCATTAACAGCACCTAAAAGCCTCTAGCATTTGGGGATCACTCGTTCAGACTTGCTGTCAGTGCTAGTATTATTTGACTTTCAAAATTAGATTTTAAGCCAGAGCTTAAAGTGGTCAGGATGTTTAACTGCAATGTATGTAGTTCATAAACTCTACTGTGTGGTTCATAAACACCATCCACCAAAACTGGTAGTCATTATTTATTAAAATGGGGATGATGCATATACAGGTAAAAACATCAACTTTGTATCTTCAAACACAATTAGTGAGCAGGATTTCAGTCCAGCATCTGTGTCCAAAATAGCAAGACTATTTTAAATGTGTTGCTTAAGCTGGAAGCAGTCTTCTGAGTGTGAAGGTATTAGCCAGAAAAATCACATGAAGGTACAAAGATGAAAAGAAAAGAAAAGAAAAGAAAAGAGAAGAGAAGAGAAGAGAAGAGAAGAGAAGAGAAGAGAAGAGAAGAGAAGAGAAGAGAAGAGACCATTTAAAATTGCTCAAAGCTGTGAATGCATCTCTGAATGTATTTGTGGGCAGACAGAGAAAAATTTCTAATAGACTACCAGATCCATTTGGAAGGGTATTTACATTTGTTAGGAAACTCAAAGTATCAGAGAATTAATAAATGGGCTGTTAAATACAGGAGGAAAAAGCAATGACAAAATACATGATTCTCAGAGTGAGTTAAGTATTAACTCATAAACCTAGTGTCAAAAACCCTCTACAGCTGTATTTTTCAAAGTGTGTGACTTAAGAGAGTAATAATTGCTCATTTAAGTTAAAGTTCAGTTTCCAATAATAGCAGTTGTATGAAATGATGGAATGTGATGCTGAAGGACCCATTTGCTGTACTGGTTTGCAGCGTATGGGCATACACAGTGGCAAACTTACAAGCCCATACTTCATTATTTCACTGCTTCAGAATCCTGCACCTCATTTCCAGCATGCAAGTGGTGATTTGTGAGGCTGAGCCCACAGGGGAAGGGGATGTGGATAGGAAATTGATTTTCTCTTATTGGTTGCCCTCTCTGGTTTTGGTAGCCCTGACCCCCACTTCCCACGTGGAGGGGTGGCTTAGCAAATGGGAACAATGCTGTAAAAATGCTGGGAAGAGATACACGGCCTCAGGCTTTGATCTCAGCTGTGGCAGGACTTGAAATGTGATAATGGAAGCACACAGAAACTGGGACCCACCACTGAACGTTAGGAAAAACAGTTTGTCGTGACAACGGTGTTGAAGACTTGCTTTAAGTGATCTACGAAAGCAAAACATCGATTTTGAAATGTTCTCCATGAAGATACCTGCCTGCATTTCCGATGTGATTCAGTGGGGATGGGGAGCACATGGGAAGAGCTGATGACAGCATAGGACAGGCTGGACTGAAGGAATTGAGCTTCCCTGGAAATTCAACAAGAAACTGCAGAAGGCATAAAGAAAAGAAAGGAGGCAAATGTGGCTTGGGAAATATTTATGGTCTGACTACGGTAGGCAAGCAGTAATCAAATGGGAGGGAAAGAAGATGAAAAGATGTCAAACTGCTTTGAAAGAGAAAGGCTTCTGAGTGTTGAAGATGTGGAGCTGCACACATGAGCAGCTGGTAGGAAGAACACCAATAGTTTTAATGCAACATCTTTGGCTTTCTTGCAGATAAATCCCTGAAACTTCACTCCCAGGACAACAGTCAGCAAAGTGACACCCAGTTTAAACCAGTGTACTTAAAGGACACCGTATAAGCAGAGTATGGGCATGAGTGAATTGGAAACAGGTTTGTGGTCTGATGCACATAGGCAGAATCACAGTGGAAAGATCAATGGAGAGGAACATTCCCTGCTGCTCCTAGTCCTTATTACGTGCCAAGGATGGATGCACACATAAGCAAATTGGGGCTGCTACCTGGAGGGCAGGTTGCCTGCTCTTCTTATATTAGAAGTAGTGGGTTCTGACAGAACAGCATACTCCTCTTGAAAGCTAAGCTCTGCCTTCCACGTGCAGGGGCCTTTGCTGATGGAGGGACTGGGATGTGTGGGTGGCAGCCCCTTGTGTCAGCAAGGGACTAACACCCCTCCCAGCAGCAGCAGTAGTCACTGTTCTGCATGTCTCACATCCTGGGCTGCAGGAGCAGTAAGTTGTGGTCTTCAGAACTCCACACAGGTCTCTGCCTCAGCTGGTCCTCTGCATGTGGCAATGGCTAGGGAGAGATGGACTGGAGAAGAACTGGTGAATCTGGGAGAAAGAGGATCTCTTGGTTCTTCTCAAAGTCCCAGTGAAATATCTGCCGACTTTCAAACCTGTGCTTCCTTCCCTGCAGATTCTGATTAACTGTTGGTCAGCTCAGCACTACACCTAGCCTTTGCTTATCTACCACCTCTTGACTGCTGAACTCTCTTTCTGCCATCTCCCAGGCTCTCCTTCTGTCCCTTCCTCAGGCCTTTTGGTTACAGCCCTAAACCAAGGTGTTGCTGAGAAGTCTAAAACCAGTTCTGTTGAGGAAGATATTCTTCAGCAGAGGCACTGGCATCAGGAAAGGTGCCAATGTATCTTCTTTGAGGTGATGTTTTGTGGTGTTTGTGTACAGAGGGTAAAAGCAAGCGTTCATGCTCTGACAGGCTGAGAGCAGTGGATTCAGAGTGTGTTGTATTTGCAGGTCAGCAGATCTTCTTCCTCTATTATTATTATTATAGTTGTTCTTGCAGTAATTTGTAGGGCATCAAAGCGAAGTTCATCCAGAATAGAAATGCCTGAAATGGAGGAATAAGGCAGAAGAAAACATTAAGATTTCCAAGTGGGGATGACCTCTGGCGCTCTTTGAGCTCAGACTGGTTTTGGCAGGAGCAGAATGAAGAGAAGGCTTGCCTTGGAAAGAAGTGCTGTAGCTGCCAGCCCCTGTGATTAGCCAAAAGGCCTCCGGAGTGTGGGCAGGAGGTCACAGAGCACACGGCTCCTGCTGTGGCCCTGCTCGGTCCAGAATAGTGCCTGCAGAAATGTAAAGCCTAGCCAAAGCCCAGATACTGCAGCTGATCCCATGTGAAAAGCAAGAGCCCTGCTTTTGGGACTCATGTCCATCTGCTAATGTATAGCATGCACCGTACAGGGTGCGTGACGCTATGAAGTCTTGGGAGCAGCAAAAGCATAATCTGGGTATGCACAGAGGACTGATTCAGTCCATACCAAGTGCCTCCAAGCATGCTTCTGAAATATGGAATCATGGAATTAATAACACTTTGCTTAGTGTTATTGTAGAGCAAAAAGAATGAGAGCAGGCAGGATTTCTCTGTCAGCCTCTGAGACAGTGCATCTCTGGTATCTCTTTGTAGGTATTTTCTACTGATAATTGAAATTGAGCATAAGGGCTGGTTTTTTATAGAGACTCATTTTAATATATATATATTTTTATACTATCTCTTGTCATCTAAGGAATATAATCAAGACAACAAAGAGTGTTTGTCAGGATATTTACTATAAATATTTTCCCTCGGTGATATTTAATAGGAAAACCACATTTAATTTTACCTAAAGCAATGCATTCATTGGTATAGTTTGGGTTAAGAATGTAAAGAGTGAGTATATTACACTCAGGAGTCACACAGTGATAGACATGAGTTTGATATCACGCACTATAGATAAAATCCTCCTTTCCATGGTAGGATTCCTTACTTGCTTCTTTCCTCAATAGGCGGAAGCACAGCGCTGTATTTGGATCCCCCCCAGAAAAGCTGGGTCCAGAGCCAGTTTCTGGCCTGAATTTTGTCTCTTTCTAAGCAAGTACAGTTTCTCTAAAGAACTGAAAGCGAAGAAAACATGCAGGTAATAGGGGAAGATGTATTTCAGCCTGCTTTACTCAAGGTGTGGAGCTTTACACCAGTTCTGCTGCTTCTTTTAATTTCTTTTTGTTTCCATCCTTGTTCCAGCAGTTGGGTATTTCAGTTTCTGAAGAGCAGCTTGACCTGTGGAGTCTCGCAGTTCCTCGTTAGCTCACGGAGTTGCACAAAGTGGAAACTTCTCTGGGACTTCAAAATAATGACGTGTTTGTTTCTTGAGAGGCATTTCCTATCACTTCTGTATTGGATTTCAGAAGCACTTTAAGTAACTAAGCTATTTCTCATGGGCACCGTTGTGGGTATTTTTTATCTATGTGCACGGGTTTGTTTCACAGGTCTGGTTTTAATGCCTGAATAAGACAACTGAGAGGAAAAAAATGTATGCAGGGGAGAAAGTGCCAAAGTAAGCATAATGATCTAGACAACGAAGGTGGCTCCTCTGTAGAATTTCACAGCTTTAAAACGTTTGCGTGTCAGTGTATTTTGAACCGCACTGCCTGTGGCATGGATTGGCAGGGATTTTGATAATGCTCTTCATTCACTCATTTCAAACCTTTTCTTCAAAAACCTTCAGCAGCTTTTTCTCGTCTTCACAACTTTGCTGTGGTACCTGACAGGGGTGCCGGATGGCCCGAAGAGATAGACGTCGAACAAGTAACGAGTCGCCGCATCCAGCCCTTGGATGGTCTCTGTGGTGACGGCTCGCTGGACGTTCCTTTCAGAAAAATGCTTGCACAGCACTTTCTCTGACTTGTGCCGAGATTCAGGTCCAGAGCACCTGTCTGCACTCTCCAGCTCCATCCGGTCCTGACCTTCCTCAATCTTTCTCTTGTACACACAGTACTTGCTGTTCTCTCGTGTTCCTAGCCAGGCAATGGTAACGGAGTCGCAAGTCCTCAGTTTACTGAAGGACTTGATTTTTAAGCTCTCTGGGAGAAGTGGGAATAAGAGTTTGTGGAAACTGGGTGCCACTTGTACTTTCACAGAACAGTTAGATTCCTCTGTGGACTTCAGCTGCACCAAATAAGTGTCCAGCAGCTTTCCCTTCAGTGAGAAGTACCTCAGCCCTGAGATGTTTTCTGATGCCACTGTTTTGCCATTCTTTGCTATGTGAACCCGTACTTGGCCGTGACACAACTGAAAGGTGAATTGTATTTTCTTGTGCCTTGCCTGATACTGCAGACTGTAGAATTTCTGGGTTTTCCCATCCAAGACGACCTGAATCACTTTCCCTTCTTTCAACTCTGTGACCTTGGCTTCAGGTTCTTCCAGGGTTCTTGCAAATGTCCCAGTGTAAGCAGCACTGGCATTTATGAGGAGATTGACAACAAAAATATCAAAGTAATACTGAGTGCTGGGACTGAGATTGGGCACTGTGTAAGTGTTCTTGGTACCCACGCATATCTGCCTGACTTCCCCACTACTGACTTTGTTGATGATGCTCAATTCACTGTTGGACAATACCATCACCTGCTGTGGTTCAAGAAGGTGTGGAGAAAGAGACAAAGCTAATGTAGGTGGCAGTTTCATTCCAGAGGACCTGAGTGCTGTCTCAGCAGCACATAAGCTCTTATAGTTGTGCTTTTCATTAACAAGAAGACAGTACTGGATGTTTTCTCTATGCTGCAAAACAGAGGGACTGTGTTTCCAGGTCAGAGTCACTGTTGTATGCCCAACGTCCAGAACATCTATGCATGGATCCATTGGAAGTTCTGGATAGAGACGCCCGGGTGCCATGTGAGTAGTTAAGTACACGGTAATGTGCGTGTCGCGCTCAGTGGATAAGAACTCGAGCATGTAAAGGGCAAAATGAGAAGACATTCCCATGTAAGTCTTTACAGAATTTCCCTTATAGTTAAAAATGGTGGACACCATGCTTGGAGCCTTCTGAGATGTTGAGACCTCTTCTGTATAAGGATCACCTGCAGGCAAAGAGCAGACTTGTAACTTCTGTTTTAACAGATGCGTATAGGTTTTATTGTTCATATGTTAGGGAGGGTCCTGTTTTCTTCCTGAAAACAATAATTATTAATAAAAATACTTTTTTCTACTAGTCTCTTGTTAAAATAAAATTGGAGTAGCTTTTCTTTTAGAAGCACAGTTGTAGAAATATTTTTGCAAAAAGGCTATAATTATAAAACCATAACTTGAAAAAGCTTGACTTGTACACCACGCCTGATGTCCCTGCAGTTTTGCTCTTCCAATGGCTGTCTCTTTGGGTACTTTACTTCAAGGAGACTCATATTTTCTATTAAAGGAGTTTCCTGTGGTTTAGTTTTGTGCCATTGTCTCCCATGAAGATAGAAAATTTGTCACTTCAAAGGAACATTTCAACTCCTCCATCAGGACTTGTTAATGGCAGCTTTCAGGTTTTAGTTTGAAAAATTAATTCAATAAATCATGAAAGAGAAAGTAATTTCCTCTTAGGCTAAAGGCAGCATAATGCCCATTGCCATGGTAGATGGTATTCCTAGAAAAATAAGCAGCTAAATCTTCTCTGCATCATTGTGAGGAGCAAAATGACCGGTTCAAGTAGCCTAAGCCACAGAAAAAGAGCTGAGGCAGCAGAGGGAAGTTTGGGTGAGTACAAACAACTTAGAAAGCTGATCTTCATTTGCGGAGCCTTGAAGACCCAGGGTGGTTCCCAAATATTAACCTTAGATTTATACTTTTTTACATATAATCCCTAATTTACTTAGGTTGATGGCAAAATCCAATGGGCTCCCATGATTCATCCATGGAGACAGGGATGTCCTCTTCAGTCCATGGGAGTTTACAGGAGAGGAGAGCAAAAGATGTTTAAGTTTGTGGGAACTTCCTTTAAGGCAACTGCTTATGAATAACTGGGGCTTGCTTTTTCTCTGCTTAAGCAGACTAAAAGTCTTACCTTTTGCTGCTTTTTCAAGGAAATCTGCTGAAGCCTTGTGCACAAGTATGCTCCATTCGATGGGAACATCACAGGGGGTCACTGTTATTGTGAAAGGTGCAAGAGCTCTGCTTTCCTCCAGAATGAAGTAGTACCTGGAAGTGTGGATTAAAAACATATGGAAAGGGTCAGGAAATTCAGTCCTGCCTAAGACTCCTTGTAATCAGCCATTCTGATGTGTGTCACTCTACTGTGCATAGAAATGACTGTTGCCCTTTAAGGTGCATCAACACAAGGGGCTGGTGAATATTTGAAATCTTCAGCTGTGGGAAGAATACGTGCTTGTGTTTCCTTCTAACCCACAAATATCTGCTGAAAGTTTTATCCACTTACCATAAGCAATATTTTTCCCCACTGAATTTTAAGACATTTCAGGTGAATATCATATCTATTGGTACTTATCTGGGTGTGATTAAAGTGACAGCCTTCTAGATAACCAAATGTTGGCTAGCTTAGAATTTGCTTTTTTTTCCAGGATTTCCTGACTAGAATTTGGTGAACACTCTTGGAGCCTACACTCCTTCATATGAGCCTGCATATCTAGGTTCTTCTGGATGTCAGATGAAGCAGATGTGATGGAATGGTTCTAGCTAGCCCTGAACATTATCAGATCTCAATGGCAATTTCATCCAGGCCAATTGCAACTTCCTTGCCTTCATGGCAGAGGCTGCTGTGCATGAGCGGTACAAAGCAACATCAGTCTACACAGTTAGGTTTTGATTCCAGCTTAAAGCCTAGCCTCCTGTCTCACTCCTTTGGTCTTCTGTTTATTTTTGTTGTTTTGGAGTATACGGACTGTTTACAGCCACAGAAATATTTGAACTTGCCACGCTCACTTGGCAGTTAAATGAAGGTCATTCCAGTTTTTTTTGTTCATTAGTGAGACAAGCCTAGTTATGGAAAGATCATGTCAGCCTAGGCATCTGGCTTACTTTCAACATATGGCTTCTGGGCTAGACTGAAGCTTCACTGGAAACAGTGCCACATTCTCGAGTCTTTTACTTTAAGCGGAAACTTGTAATCTTTTCGTTTCCTGGTTGGATGACTCTGAGGTTCATAAGGTCCTTCCCTGATAGTGCTGAGCTGAAGGGGTTTTTGCTTCCTAATTGCAATCTTAATATTATGCCCCGAGAGCGTAGCAAAATTCATTTTTCTCTGAGATTTCAATACCCATTTGCCTCTAACAAGGAGAGCTCCTGGTTTTGCTTTTGTGAGCGTTGACACATTATGTAACATGTGCTGTTTTCCAGTTTCTGTGCAGTGCATATGAAGACTGAACCATCTGGCTCACCGTCTGCTCCATGACCCCTCTGCTTGGGTGTGTGTCCAGATCTGTATGTGTCTGTCACTGTTCAACATGGCATCTCATTAAACCACTTGAAGTCCTTCTCTTTCCAAAAAAGTGGATCAGTCTTTGCTACCCAAGATGCAGTGCTAGTTGTAATATCTAAATCACCTAGATCACATTCTCTTGTTTTTGGGATACTTAATTTGCTTGGTAAAATCATGCTATTTTACAGTCAGTGTAGGAGGGTGGATGTGTCTCTGCAGTTCTGAAGCTGTGACACAACTGTTTGCTGTGGGAGCCCACCCATTCTGCATCGGCTTTGGTGCTCCTCTGATTGTCCTGGTTTGAGTGAGAACAGAACTCATTCTGTTCAGTAATTTTACTTTTCAGCTCAGTTCTTCTAACTAACTGC
>WTSP01005572.1:0-12596 GCA_025331215.1 Actenoides lindsayi | reverse complement strand
AAATTTGGAGACAGAAAATGACCTGGGGGGGTTGGTCGAAAGCCACCTGAACATGAGCCTGCAGTATGCCCACGTGGCCAAGAAAGCCAACGGCATCCTGGCTTGTATTAGTAATAGTGTGGCCAGCAGGACTAGGGAAGTGATTGTACCCCTGTACTCGACACTGATGAGGCTGCACCTCAAATAGTGTGTCCAGTTTTTGTCCCCTCACTAGAAGAGATACATTATGGTGCTGGAGTGTGTCCAAAGAAGGGCAGTGAAGCTGGTGAGGGGTCTAGAGAATAAGTCTTATGAAGAGCAGCTGAGGGAACTGGGGTTGTTTAGCCTGGAGGAAAGGAGTCTCAGGAGAGACCTTATCAGTCTGTACAACTACCTGAATGGAGGTCGTAGTGAGGTGGGGGTTGGTTTCTTCTCCCAGGTAACAAGTGATAAGACAGGAGGAAATGGCCTCATACTGCACCAGAGGAGGTTTAGGTTGGACATTAGGAAAAAATTCTTTGCTGAAGGGGTGGTTAAGCTGTGGAACAGGCTGCCCAGGGAGGTGGTGGAGTCACCATCCCTGGAGGTATTTAGAAGACATATATATGAGATGCTGTGGAACATGGTTTAGTCATGGGACTGGCAGTGTTAGATTAATGGTTGGACTTGAGGATCTTAAAGGTCTTTTCCAAATGAAATGATTCTACGAGTCCATGATTTTACAATTCTTTAATCTGGATAGACTACTGAGCAATCACCAACCTGAGGAAATTTAACAAGAGCCAGGTGCTGGATTATCCACCTGGACCAGGGTAATCCTGGTTATACAAAAAAACAGGGAGATGAGAAGCTGGAGAGCTGCCCCACCAGAACTGGTCTGAGGGTTTGAGTTGATGGCAAGTTGAATATGTGTGCAATAGTGTGCCCTGTCAGCCAAAAGAACTAACTATGTCCTGGGGTGCATCAAGCACAGAATAGCTAGCTAACTAAGGGAGGTGATTCCCACAGTCTGCACTGCACTGGTATAGGCTTAAGTACTGTCTTACTGCAATTTTGGGTGCCTCATTTTAAGAAGGACATCAAACTGTTAAGAATGTGTCAAGAGGAGGGCAACTAAGATGGTGAAAGGTCTCAAGGGCAAGACTTAATGAGAAGCAGCTGATGTCACTTGATTTGTTCAGCTTGCAGAAGAGAAGGCTGAGGGGTGACCTCAGCACAGTCCAAAACTTCCTTAAGGTGAGCAGCAGCAGGGGGAATCACTGATCTCTCTGGTGACCAGCAACAGGACATGTGGAAATGGTATGAAGCTGCATCAGGAGAAGTTTATATTGTACATGATAAAAAGATTCTCCACTGCGAGGATGGTCAGTCACTGGAACAGACTCTCCAGGGAAGTGGTCGTGGCACCAAGCCTGTCAGAGTTCAAGGAATATCTGGACAATGTTCGTAGTCACATGGTTTAGTTTTAGGCAGTTCTGCAAAGAACAGGGAGTTAGGCTTGATGATCCTTATGGGTGCCTTCCAGCTCAAGATATTCTATGATTCTGTATATGGCAAGGGCATAGTCTGAGGTCAAAATCAAAAGTTATGCCATCAATCTTCTTCCCTAAGCTGCATTCTATTTAATAGGAACAAAAACTCATACATTATCACTTCAGGAAACCTGATCCGTTGGGAGGATGAAACAATACACATTCTCACTCAAGGTTTTTGTTGTTTGTGTTTTGAAGGAAAGTCAGTGTCAGCTCAACAGCTATCCAAGTGGATCATGCATTATACAAAGAATTACTAATTTCTAAAGAATAAACTTTGTTCCTTCCACAGCTTTTTCTTAAAAAAATAAAATACAAAAAGCTTTTAAGTAATGTAAATGGTATTTATGAGGAATGTATATGAAACGTCTAGTTTTAGACATTTTAAACTAGCACAAATTTCTACAAGAAATCACTTTGTTCAAAAGCCTATAAGCCACAAATGTTTTGAAACCTGGAGATTCTGCAGGGGAAGTGCAATATGTTTGCACTGCTCTTATCCTCTTGAACCTACTTTGGCCACTGTCCAAGAAAAGATGAACATCTAGGCAGATTTCAGGCCAAATACATGTGTTCTTATTCTGTGCTCTGTTAGAGCCCAAAGGACCCTCATCTTTCTAAACACAGAAAGCATAGTTTTGTGAAGATAGATGTTAAACCTACCGATCAAAGCAGAAATATACCAACATTGTTGCAGTGTTTCTGCACTTCCAAGTATGAAGATTGCTTAGTTAAGTTGAGAAATCTAGCTCAGCTAGAGCAGCAGCTCTCAAGCTGATCTCTAATCAGCCAGGCTTCCTCTTTGTTATCAGCCATTTACTCAAGAAACATGCTTAATTTGGGATTCTTTGTGGGGTTTTTTTCCAAGTCATTTAGCCAGTGTCATACAGTCAAACTACTGTGAAGAAGGACTTGGTCTTCACAGCAGACAAGTTCTGTGAGCTGATCCTAGTAACATGAGAAGGATAAACAGGTGGGTAAATAGCTTCACTGGATAAACAGCTATCAATGGAACACAGCTGCACAACATATGAGTTTTCTGTCTTGGACAGGCCCTGATTTTTTCTCTTCCTGTGTAAATGCTGCCTTTCATGTGACTTTTCCTGCTGTTAGCTTCTCAAGGAAGAGAGGCTGTGCCCATATCACTTGGAGGAATATGAAGTGAAATTGAGAGTTCTGCCTTTGGAGAGTGATGAAAGGGAGGGAAAGGTGAACTTTTTTGCATATGTATCATTCACAGATGGCACTAAGACATATTGAATATATGAAGCAAGTGACTGCATTTTTCTGGACTATTAACAATTCTACATCTTGATTTCCCTCTCCCTCCTTCCTCCTCTGCCTTCCTCCCTCTTTCCACAAATCCACCATTTTCTATTGTGTAATAAGTGCTGGCAAGGAGACATATCCTTCCTGTGACATGCCCTCTTGAGGGAGATCACTGTTCAAAAACAATGTATGAACCTGCAAGCCACCAGACTGGATAAGTTTCCCATTCCTCATGTGACTTACAAAGTGTGCAGCAAATGATAATCCTGCCAGTGCAGAAGGCAAATCCAGTGTGCATGGAGATGCCTGAAGGCTTAATTCATGGTCACCTGGCAGAAGTTAAGGACCTACTATTTCCAATAGGTTTGATGATTATACAGAGCAATGTTAAGCACCAGTGCAAGAGAAGAAAGGCAGTGCTGCTGACAATGTTGTAGTTGTTGCCCCGTGTTTGAAACAGGTGCTTGCTTATCACAAGTGACAGCTACTGGAGTTCTGATATGCATCAGTGTTGTTAACAGCCAATAGGCTTAATTTAAGTATGCATGAATTGCTTCTGCTGAGACACTGTTGTCATTTCACTCTATTCTTTTGATTGTGACAGCAGGGTCCTTGTGTTAGTCACTGAATTTCTCATTTAGGGGCAGGCAGTGTTAGAGATGTTATATATCCTGAATTCTGTGGTCCTTACGCAAAATACTTCAGGTGGTGCCACAGACCTTGACTGTATTTATGTTAACTGTGCAGTACCAAACTGCTGTGCTATTCATCCCTTGAAGGTTAGTGCTGCCTGTTTCTGGATTGCGACAAAAGCCCAGAAAATTCAGGTCACTGAAATGAACATAGCACCAGCTCCAACAACTGTCTCAGGAATGTAACCTCCTGCACTCAGAAATATATGGGTAGTTGTGGCTCTGCATACCTACAAACTGTTAACAATGGTGGATGTAGGCTCAAAAACTGCAAACAACTCAAAACCACTTGAACAACAGCTTACTCTTTTTCTGACTGTTGCAGATGTGGTAGCTGTTTATCTTGTGCTTTACTAGATGCTTATTGAAGATCTACTTGGTAAAAGGTCTGTCTTCTCTGCCTCCACCTTTTAGATCATAGATGGAGATGCATCATACTGGCTCATTGAGGTTTGTGTGGATGTTGAAGGTAAATGGCAGACAGAGCTTAAAACCACCTAAATGACAACAATGAGTCGGTAGTGAGAAGAGGCCCAGAACAGACTTGCCAGACATAGAGCAAATCTTGTAGGTTTTGCCTTAGATCATGCCTTCTTTATGGCTTAAATCTTCTTCTAGTGGTCCATCTGCGTTTTTTTTAGTGTAGGTATGAGTGCAGACGTTTTGCCATATGGGAATGTTATGTGCGTATAGGTGAAGCTCTGTAGCCTAAATAAACCCTTGGGAATAATGTGGCAAACCAACCTAGATGTAGTCACTCAAGCATATGCAAGCATGACGGTTGAGTATCTCATTGTTCCATGTTTATGACAGATATTTTTCTAAGTTGAATGCCTCTGGGCAAACAAGCTCATTTTACATAGACGTAAGCTCAAACAGGCAGCAGATAATACTTGCATTTCAAATCAAGATTTGATGTGAAGGAGCAGTCTAGGTGTGATGCTTTTATATGTCATTACAGTGTATTCAGTTGCCTCTTAAGAAGCTTTAATTGTGATAGATGCTTCTGCATTCTCAACACAGCGTACTAAGAGGACAAACAGTTTATATGCAAGCAATGTACATGCTTAACTCCAGAAAAACTGCGCTACTCACAGCTCTGCCTTGCAATACTCTTACTATGTGTTAATATTGGTGCTTATTTAAAACAAGCAAGCAAACTTACCAGAGAGCTTAATCATAGGTTAATTCCCACAGAGGTCAACTGGATTTAACCTATGTCTAATGTTTCTGCTCAGCTAAGATCTTGAAGTATTGTAAATTATAGTAATGGAATTCCAGTTTGTTTTGAAAGATCAGGTGACTGCACCAGGCTACTGAAAAGCCTTTTCTTGTAGAAGCATGCAGGCAGACACAATACCCTCTTCATGTCAATAAATTATGTGGTACTTAGTAGCAATAAGTGAAATTTAACAGACCATAGAGTTTTGGCTTACTCTGAAGGAAATGTATTTAAAAAATCACTTGCAGTAAAGAACTTGCAAACCACTCCCACTCCATGTGTTCAACAGCATATATTCAGCAGGTTAGATGCTTCAGTATACCAAGAAGATGAGCATTCATTCAAGTTAAAATTGACAATTGCATATTTAATGACAATATACAATACTGAAAATTCAACTACATGCTGTGTACAATAAAGTGCATTGGTACTTTAATACCATATTAAAGTAAAAATTTAATCAGTTTTCAATATGCAATCAAATTCCTTGATATCTTCAAAATTAAGTTTGTTTGCTTTAAAGGTTTCTGTTTTATATGAGTCTGTGTTTAAGAAACATGTATCATATTCATCATGAAACATATTCAGTAACATCTGTTCCAAGTAACATTTGTTGTTACTAACTGTAAGTGAGGTTTTTTACAGTCTTCATTATCAGAAGTTTGGTTTTCCCTTTTATGCTGTTTTGCATTTACTTAGAGTAACAGAGGTCTGGTTTTGCACACCTTTCTTTTTTTTTTTTATATCTTAAAACCTTTTCGATAACATAGTTGATCTAGTTGAGAACTGATTGTCAAAATTTGTATCGGCAATATTTCAAATAGAAGTTCTCTGACTCTTGTTAACTTCTCTCATGGCTTGTGTATGTGTGTGTCTGCATTGCATACAAAGAAGTTATAAATAGCTGAAGTTACAATGAGAGTGATCCTGACAAGTGCTGTCTTTATAATGTCCTCTTTAGGATATGGTCTGGATCTGTCTTTGCATCACTGCTTCACTTTCAATGAACTTGGGAACTATTACATTTGTGATTGTTTTGGAAGGGAATATTTTGTTGAAGATTCTCTGAAGGAAGGGGGATTTCTTTGCGGATAAGGGATATGAGATGATGTGTTGAGAAGAAAGATCAGTCTGTGGATTATGCGTTCCATGAGTTTAAATTTACTTCATTCTCCAAAAGAAACTATTTTTGAATTTATTTACTTTGAAATGCTGCTTCATTTTGAGGGTAACAAAATTAAAAGATATACTCTGTATGGTTCAATATAAATGGTTCAAAAGAAATGTATTAACAGACTTAGAACTTATAAATTAAGCAGGTGAGGCAGACAAAGGATAATAGACAAGAATCAGCAGTGCCTTCATTTTACAGCTAAAAGATGTAGTGTCCACTACTGACTGCCACACATTGAAGTGCTTAAATGTTAGAAATTATCGTACAGGTTTCCTGAGCAACTTTAATTCTCATGTATGAACATAATGAAGTCATGCATGAGCTGATGAAGGGCTGAGAGATAGGTCTGTTTAGCTTGGAGAAGAGGAAGCTGAGGAGGGATCTTATCAATGCTTATAAATATCTAAAGGGTGGGTGTCAGGCAGATGGGGACAGGCTTTTCTCAGTGGTGTCCAGTGTCAGGACATATGACAATGGCCATAAACTGGAAAACAGGAGATTAAACCTCAACATGAGGAAATGCTACTTCTTTTTGAGGGTAACAGCACAGGAACAGGCTGCCTGGAGAGCTGGTAGAATCTCCATCTCTGGAGACTTTCAAAAGCCACCTGAACTTGTTCCTGTGTGGCATGCCCTTGGTGATCCTGCTCTGGCAGGGGTTTTGGACTAAATCATCTTTAGAGGTCCCTTCCAACCCCTACCACTCTGTGATTCTGTGATATTGTCATTATTACTGAATATATGATGTTTTTTCCACAGGATTTTCCTTCCTTATTGCAGAGCAAAGAAACTCAATCAATAAATATGTTTTCAGTATTGTTTTCCTCACACATTTGCATGATTTAGGACTTAATCATGAATTCAAATGTTTTTCCTACATAAACAATGACTACTTTCCTTTTAGCTTTCTTCTAAGACACCATGCTAATAATGGCTTAGACCTTCAAATGAATAAAACTAAACTGATTTTCTCAGAAACACCAGAACTTCTTACTCCCCTTGTACAGATAGGGTACTGAGACTGTGAGAAACTAAAATATTATTAATTTTAGAATGTTTGCTTCAGTTAAAAGAGCTAAAAATTATTTTTCAGGCTTTAGAAACATTTCACAGGTACTAAGTATGTGTTGGTTTATTCATTGCTGTGTTTGAAGAACTTTTATAAAGGAGAGCGGGAATCTCAGTTTGATGAATCCAAAACAAAAAATACATTACAAATGACAAAACGAACAAATTTTGAGTTAAAAGATTTGTTTAATATCAGGTGGAAACTCAGGCAGAGCCTAGAGTAGAATCTTTTTCTGTAGAGTATTGTTCATGTTTTGTTCCATTTCTTTTTCCTTTTTGCCTGGCAATAAAGCACATAGATCTTTCATCACCATGTGTCCCTAGTTCATTCATTAAGTGAGCTCTATCTACTATGAAGAATGAAGCAGGCTCTTTTTGGAAAAATACTTTTTGATTATGTAATTCAGGACTGTATTTCAGTGCATATGCACAAGAGGGCAACTTTCTTCTGCTATGATTAAATAGAAGTTATTTGTCTTTGGAGAACTGGGCTCGTAATTAGGAGGGAAAAAGAATGAACTTGGGAACTGTTACATTTGTGATTGTTTTGGAAGGGAATATTTTGTTAAAGATTGTCTGAAGGAAGGGGGATTTCTTTGGGGATAAGGGATATGAGATGATGTGTTGAGAAGAAAGATTATGCTTTTTTTTTAATTATGGATTATGCTTTCCACGAGTTTAAATTTACTTCATTCTCCAAAAGAAACTATTTTTGAATTTATTTACTTTGAATAACCTGTTACAAAGTTGGATCTGTGAATTGAGAGAGTTATCTAGAATTCAATAGTTATTGCTCAAGGATGACTGGGCGGGAATTTAGTGCTTGGCTGACAAAAAGGCTAAAGGAAACATTTGTCTAGCAAGAGTGAATTTTAAATTCATTCTGATGTTATGCTTTACTCCCGTTTGTCATCGATGCATGTCAGAAGTCTGACTTGCTGTGGTACAACTATGTGCTCTGTTTTGTAGATACCTGGTTTGTTTTCTTCCCAACCACTTGTATTTGCTTTTATTCTTTACTTACAAAAGGTTTCTAACAAGAGAGAGAAAGGTGCCTCACTCGAGTAGAATTAAAAGGTATAATGTGTATGTTTCAGTATAAATGGTTGAAAAGAAATGTATTAACAAACTAAGAGCTTATAAATTAAGCAGGTGAGGCAGACAAAGGATAATAGACAAGAAGCAGTAGTGCCTTCATTTTGCAGCTAGAAGATGTAGTGTCCACTACTGACTGCCACAAACTTTGCATCAGGTAAGGCAAATCATAAACTCTGCTAGTCTAACCACTTCTGATCTTTCACTCGAGAAAAGAGAGGGCAGAAGCATTTCTTTCATTTTTCTTATAAATGGATAAGAAAAGTAAACAACAACTTTAAGGGTCAGTTTTTAAGTAAAATGTCTTTTCTGAACTAGGGAAAGGCCTGTCCCATCTTACTATGTAACACAGATTATATGATTGGGATTTTTCTTCCTGTACTGAAGTAGATTCTATTAAATGTGTAACCAGTGTAGTTACACATAGATAAATAATGAAATAAGAGTATAAGAAAGGTTCCTTTTTCTTCTGAATGAGAAATTATTTACCACTAATGCATGAACACCTAACAGGAAATCTGGGTATGGTGGATTCCAGAGGACACTACAAAGCCTATTCACAGTCTGTGCAATCCTTGGGCTGGACTAAAAGACAAGTTAGGGGACCAGCTGATAGTCAGGGAGAGATTGCTACAAGAAGTCAGTCCTAGACATAACCACCGAAGTCTGGGGTAAGAACGAGGAGAAATTAATGCACCGAATTCCCATCTGCTTGTCTTTGAGTGTAATACTGGTTGATCATACTGGGTTGAATGAGGACAGACATGACATGTCAGGGAGGCTGAGTCAGAGTAGCTGCAGGTAAAGTGCTTGCAGCAAACCATGTTTGACTTCCTGCTGTCAGGGGCCCCAAAAAGAGTTGGATCCCTCAGCCACACAACAGACAACCAAACCCAATGAATTTCAGGACTGCTTGCCTCTTTTAGGCCACAGTAGAAGCAGGAAGTAGTGGATAGCCAGGAATTCTTGCTCTGGAGACTTATTCCTTCCAAAAGGAAGTTGAATCCCTAGAAAGGAATGTGTATACAGAGCTTCACTTTGCAGATCAACCAAAGTTCGTGGGGAAATTACAACGCATGTTCACTAATACTTCGTTTGAGTCACTTCAATGTTTAGCAATTTATGCTTGTTGTTTTGTATCCAAGATTTCCTTACCCGAGTCCTTTCCTTCATTTCCTTTAATCAAACACAGTTTAATTCTCTATGGGAATAAACTTTTTTTTTTCTTTTTCCTTTCACATAACAAAGAAATGATTGATTTCCTGTTATTCTGATATATAAATAGCTTACAAATTGTAGGGATCATTCTTAGCCACTTACTTAGCCATGGACGGTAGAACTAAGCATTGAGTCTGATGCTTTGTCTTTCAAGGGGTTCACCAGAACCTGGAGGGAGGAATGAGGAGCATGAAATCCTCTGATGAGCCCCAGATGCAACTGTAGGGCTCTCAATATCTCCCTTTCCTTTATGTTTGGAGTATGAGTGCTTAAGGAAAGTATAAATTCTGATTTCAGTTTTGTTAACAAATGGGAGTCTCTGACAGGTTGCTACAACTTAGTATCAGTGCCCCAAAACAATGATGTTGTTAACTTTTGCTGAAGGCGTCAGGAAATAAGTATTCAAATGAAGGAAAGAGCTTTTTTCAAGCTGTCAAGGAGGAATTCAAATAGAATACAGCAACTATTAGACTAGGATAATGGGGTTTCCAGATTTGTTCCAGAATTTGCTCCAGAACTGTGAAAGACTGAACACCAGGAACAAGCCTTTCTAATATATTTCAGGTATGACAGATGAGGAGAAAAAAAGAATTTTCATTACATTTAGATATGATAAATTTTGCAGACAAATTGTATTATTGTTCTTAGTTGAGAACAGCTGAAATTACCTTTCTCTAAGACATAATGCTATTTTTATTGAGTGATATATTAATTTTAAGTATATACAAAACTACTCTATGCCTTATAAAATATACTGTAAAACTTCAAATGCACAATATATCTGAATTTTTGAGAACTTTGGCATTTATGAGCTGTTCTTTAGAGATTACTTCAGTATGACATTACTTTTCTTCCTTTGAAGAAATACTTTCATATTGTAGAGAAAGTATTCCAAATTATGACAGATATTGTTCTATCAAGTGACTGATGTGTTATCAATTAACGGAAAATGTTTAATGGTTTCCTATTTCCTCTTTCTTCACACAAGACAGGGGGTTCTTTTTTAGAGACTTGCATTCAGACAGCTAAAGGATGACAAGCCCCACTTACTGAAAATTCAGATACTGCTGAAAATGGTATGTTTTGGTTGCATTTCTTGTGCTCTTTTAAAATCCTAGCAAGGAATTCTGGTCAGAGCAAGTTCAAGATCCCATTAAATGTCCTGTAAACATTCACCTGAATCCTATTTTTATGTAGTGTCCCTGCTGTCAGGAGTGATTTATAACTGGCCTATAAGGGGAAAGACTGATGCATCTAAATGGAAGCACCAGAAGCCACAACATGCAGAATGTGCAGAACTGTTTCCTGTATATTATGTTATCTCAGATACCTTCATTTAAGGAGACTTGGGCAAATTCTACCAGCTATTAATTCGGAAAGACATAATTCTTTTCAGAATTCAAGCTGTTCTCACAGAATATCGATGGCTTTTCATCATTATGATTGTAAATGGTAGTTCCACAACATAGAGGGTGACCATGATTTCACATAAACACTTACCATCCTGACTTTTACAGCAAAATAAACGTCATTGGTACTCATGTTGTCCTGAACTCATATACTTCTGAACATAGAAGAGGCAGTTTTAGCCTTTGTCTGTCTATAAATGACATATTTTTAATTTGACACATGAATTACATGTCCATTTTAATATAATTTCTTTAAAGCAAGCACTCCACTCCATGGTAAGTTACACCAAGAAAAACAGTCAAGTGTACTGTGGGAGAAAGTACACTATGCAAAGTATGCTTCCCTTAAAACACTAAGAAATATCTCTATATAATCACATTAGTACTTTGTTTACTGAAGAAAATAGATAAAGAAGGTCGAAGGGAAGTGTGTGAATTCTACTGGGACTTGTACAATACATTAATGTGTTATTGGAGATTGGTTCAGTATAAAATTATCTCTGAAGAAGCCTAATGTGTCATTTTTTTAGTGGATGGACAATTTAATTCTATTTTTTGTGGCTTATGAAAAATAAGAATAGGCAATATACCATGTATCTCTTATGACTGATTCTGAGATAGCAACTTGGATCAAATTAGAGTGTGGCATACATACAGCAGCTTAACACAGTGGACATCCTCAAATGTTTATTTTTTAGTGAAAAGTTCTATGCACAATTCTTTCCTGAAGTGATTTGTACTAGTATGAAAATGCATTTATTTTCCGTGTTATTAATTTTTAAATTTTATGATGATTTCATCATGGAAATTGCTGTGGCTCAGCCTACAGGAAAGGAAAGTGGAGGGTGGAAAAAAACTGTGAAGATCTGGATTTAGATCTCTGAATTTGCATTAAATAATAAAATGTGTGACCCAGAATCTTTACAACTACGTAACTGTCAGTAATGGACTAAGTTGTAAGGGGTTTCTTAGCATTAAACTCTAACATTTTGTGATGCCCTTTCTCCAGCTGACAGGTAGACATTACTGAATCTTGCCATAGTACAGTTAGAGTGACTGTAAGTACTGCAGGGGTCATGCTATGGTTTAACCTTTTTTTTCAGGCTGTTCTTCATGTTGCAACAATGGATCTTTAATCAACCTATTTATTAATGCAGATTCCATGTGAAAAACAGGACATCAAACAGGGTGATTTTTGTGCTTGTGAAACAACTTAAAAGGACTATGTACAATTGAACAGAGTAGATGTGTCAGAAACGTGACTTTGAAGTTAAATATTTTTCTCTGTCTGCTGCTTTATAAAACATTTTTATTCACATATGTTGTAATTCTTTATTGTGTGATAATGCTTTTTATTTATAAATGCCATAAGTATATTTAAATACAGTGAATATGTTGCAGATTCCTTTTGATACCACTGTGATAGTAAACTGAATTAAGAGAAATAATGCTGAAGGTTCTTTGTTACTCATTCATGTTAAAGCAGAGAAAAATGCATTTATATTCAAAATGGATACAAAGAACTAAAATGAAGTTAATATTGCTGACACCCTAGAAAGTTAGAATCAAGTTTAAATTGGGATCATGATGGGATTAGGCCTTCTGTAGCCTTATTTCTCTAAGTACCTAAGGAAATAAATTTACATGCAGTATTTTAGCATCACATGTCATGGAATCACAGAATCGTGGGATCATAGGAAGAATCATAGAACAGTTCCATCTGGAAGAGACCTTCAAGATCATCAAGTCTAGCCTTACTCCTGGCCCTATCAAAAACCACTAAACCATGTCCCTAAGCACAACATCTAACAGCCTCTTAAACACCTCCAGGACTGGTGACTCTACCACCTCCCTGGGCAGGCTATTCCAATGCCGGACAAACCCTTCTGTAAAGAAATGCTTCCTAAAATCCAGCCTGAACCTCCCCTGGTTCAACTG
>WTSP01005570.1:0-29604 GCA_025331215.1 Actenoides lindsayi | reverse complement strand
TATATGTATATGTATATGTATATGTATATGTATATGTATATGTATATGTATATGTATATGTATATGTATATGTATAAGTGGGTCCCTCCAGCAGCTGGGCTCAAACACTTTGTTTGCCCAGCACCTGCCCCTGAATCCCAGTCTCCCCAGTTTCTGGCATTCAGACATATGAGCCCTAGAGTCTACAGCTCCTCTTCACTTGCTGGTACAGACCTTTGCTCACATATACAGACACACACACACAGAGATGGCCAGGACTCCCTTGGTACCATAGCTGCCTCACTACAATCTCACCCATAGGAACACCCAGGCACTCTCACACCCTTGAAGACCCACTCCCTACATTGCTCCCAGGCCTCTTGGTCCTTTCATCAGTCTTCCTAACTTGCTTTTTGTTAATGATCACACATGCACTCACACACCCACACTCATGCCAGTGACTCAGACTGACATTATATTATTAAACCTACTTAAAATTATCCATAGAAACCCAAAACCAATTGGAAAAAATCTTCAGTAACGTAGTCAGTAAATGTTATGGAATGAATATGGTAAAACAAGCTGCATGTCTTGTCTTAAATAGTATCCCCTTTGTCACACTTTTATTCAAATGAGATGCATCCTAAAGTGTCAGATGCTTTTGTAAGATTGCAGGTAAGACTGTCTTCCTCATAGTGTTTGTTTATTTGTTTGGTTTTGTTTTCTTTATTTTGTGTTTGGAAATGTATTAAACAGAAAAAAAATGAATGAACACTTCCTCTAAGTAGGAACTTTCTCTTTAAATGTAATTAGATTATCCTCTGTCACAGACTGCAGAAAAGCAAAACTTGAAATCCAAGACTATGAGTATAAGCTGTCTTTTACACTGGAGAATGAATAACCCTTGTAAGGATTAATGGATCCAGACATAGTCTTATTTTGGAATAAGGAAGATTAAGAGAGTAACTAGGGTGTCAGTGTTAGTCAGGCTAGATTTTGCTTAGTAGTTATATCTACATAATAATCTTGAACATGGGAGTATGTTAGTAAAATGTCTCATACTTATTTAATTTATTAAAAAAAAAAAAATTTGCTTTTGTTAGCAGTACTTTCACCATTTAAGTCACTAAATTTAACCCATAAAAAAACCCCACAAAAATAACTTGATATAATAAATAACAAACTTGCTTTAAAGTCAGTGAAAAAAATTGCATGAAATATGAAACTTAACTCTGTATTTTAATTATCTTTTAATTCAGAAGACCAATAAGGCAATCAAAAACTATCAAAAAAAGCTAACTGATGCTTTTGTAAACAGTCACACCTATTCTTTTCTAACAAAACTAATAATACATAGCTATTTTAAAACCATTTAGTATAGCATTGCACTCTATTGAGCAAACGATTTTATATCTTAAAAAGCAAATCTTACAGTTAAATATAAAAAAAAATTAAAATCCAAGTAATTAATTTTTCCTCATAAAACATCTGAAAAAAAAATTGAGAACATCTAAAATAAGACTAAAGATTTAATACAGGTTATTTTGAAATTTCTTTAACTATTTATATATTTAATAACTCCTAATTGCTCTTCTACAATTAAATATTCACACTCAGGTAAATGTATAAGTAACACTTTTAGATTTAAAGTTCCCTCTGTGTCCTTTTTGTACATGATTGAGTACAAATAATTTTTTCTATTCTTATGACATATCATCATTAAGACTATCACTGATAAAAACAAAAGTAAATGAAAATTTTACAGATATTAAACACTTTTTTTTTTTTTTTTTTAGAATGTTTAATACTTATGTCACTCTTTGTCTGGAATACAAGTATGGTTCTGATGCTATTAATACTTGAATCCTGAATTTAGAGATGGATAGATAGAATTTTCACCTTCCGTAACTTGCCTATCTAATAGCTCAAAAAAATGTTGCAAATGAGTGGAACAGCAGGACAGGGAAGTGAATTTGTATTATGAAATGGGCCATTAACAAAATTTGTAGATGAGAGAATAAGTGTTTCTTAAATGTCAGACAATTCAGAGGCAGGTCACCCTTTGTTCTGTTTTGTATGTTTTTTTCCTAAAATACATTAGTGTGTCAATCACCAGTAAATATATGATACTGCCTCTGTTATTCTAAGATATATTAACTTTTTGGCTGCCATTTGTAAATTTACACCCTTTCAAACATTTGAGATTTTTGCAGAAATGCATCAACATTATTTTATTCGCTAAGAAATGCAGTTATTATATATGTGTTTAAGGGAAACAAACAAATAAACCCACAAATCAGTGCCTGCATTAAGTCCATTTTCTTCTACTATTCAGTTATTTTTTCAAGAGCTTTAACAATATTTACCAACTGCTACCTTCATTAGTTGTATGTTTTTTTTTAGAAAAAACAGCAGTTTCAGGACAAAATTTGTGTAGCAGTTAACATTATTTATATTGTCAAACTCAGGAAGCTGGGTGCTATTTATATCAGCATTCTTGCCATTTTCATCTGCTGAGTTGGCTCCATTTCAGTTAATCCTTTTGTTTTAGTCAGGTTCTATGGGAGTGCATTTTGGAAAACAGAGATGAATAAGAATTTCTGGCTAAAGAAGTCTTTTGGCTGATCCAATTTAGGAAACTGTAAAATTACAGTCAACTTCAAAAAGCAGTAGAACTCATAATGGAGACCACAACTGAGTTGTTTATATCAATTAAAGTATTACTATGAGTCCAGGCAATACTGCATCCTATATCCCAAAACAAATATGTAGTACCCAGTATTTTTCTCTGCTGGTTTTGAGTAGTTTCTCTATCTTCAGTTTCTTCAGAATCTGGCAAAATGTATATAATACACAGAATCACGGAATCATTAAAGTTGGAAAAGACCTCTAAGATCCTCAAGTCCAACTGTGTACTCAACACTATAATGGTCACTAAACCATGTCTGATGGAAAATTTATATCATATACTAATGTATGTATTTATTTAGGTTCCTTGTACAATCTTTATTTTTGTCATGTCTTTTTGATCTCTGACCTAAAAAGTCTATTTATCTGACACTTACCTGTATGAATGTTACTTTTTGATAAGATAATTTAATAATACAATTTACTGTGTTCCTCTGTATCTGCAAGTTATTTTTGATCTCTGGGACAGTTTCAATCACATTTGGGAAAGAGCCAGATGTCTTAAATGTAATTAAGTTCCTAAATGTTCTGTAACAAATGGCATCATGGTATATAAAGAAATTCCATTCTGTGCCTTCACAGAAGTAAAAGGAAGCAGAAATTAATTTTTATACAGACCTTCTAGCAACATCAGACTGGCCTGTCTGCATGCACATACAACTTACTGATGCATGGTGGCTAGTCTAAATATCTCTCTTTTGCCCAGGAGTGTCAAAGTAAATATGGTTAAAGGCAGAGTTATTTCAGTAGAAGATTTGGGGATATAAAGATACGTGTTCACAGATTACCAGACTTCATTATTATGCTGTTTGTGTAGCAATATATTTTACATTAAAACCCTCTAATCGTTCACTGTCTCAAAATTACGTTCATGCTTAAGGCTTACTGGCATCTGAAAACAAGATATGCTTTGGTTTAAGTTATTTAAATTTATTAGGATCCTGAGGGAATTGGTTGAAATAGTCACTAAACCACTCTCCATCATATCTGAAAAGTCACAGAAGTCAGAAAAAGTCCCCAGTGAATGGAAAAAAGGCAATATTTCACTTATTTTTTTAAAAGAAAAAGTCTGGGAACTACAGAACAATCAGCTTCACTTCTGTGCTGCTAAGATCATGGAACAGCTTCTCCTGGAAGATATGTTGAAACATGTGGAAGACAGGTGAGTAGGGACAGTCAACATGACTTCATCAAAGGCAAATCATACCTCACTAATCTAGTGACCTTCTACAACTAAGTCACTGCATCAGTGGACAGGGAATGAGCTACTGATTGCATCTACCTGGACATCTGTAAGGCATTTGCTACTGTTGTCCACAATATTCTTGCCACTAAATTGGAGAAATACGGGTTAGATGGATAAGAATTTGGCTTCATGGCTGCATCAAAGAGTTACAGTTAATGGATCTATGTTCAGTTGGAAACTAGTAATGAGTAGTGTCTCTCATTGGGACCAATAATTAATTGACATAGACAGCGGGATCAAGTACATCCTCAGCAAGTACATTTCTAATGTCAGAAGAACTGCATTCCACAGCCTTAGTTTGCTGACATTTATCAAAAAAAAGTCAGAATAAATTGGACTGGGGAGAGGGCAGATTTACCAGAGGAAGCAAATTCTGGTTTTGTTTTATATTCTGTTGTTTTGTTTCTCTTTTTAAGTAATGATGATGTTATACAGAATGAAGCAAAAGTCCAGAGATCTGAAACTACATGAGACTGAATTCAGGTCTCTATGTACCATCTACCTCTGAATTTGAGACTTTCACAATCTGCATAATATGTGGGTGCACCAGTAAACCAGGAACAATATAACTGGTGAAGAAACATCTTTCAGCGTATTACACACATTTAGTTTGGAGCTTAGGACATTTCCATGAGACTCGTGGATTCAAGTCTACTAACAGGGAAAAGCAAATCAAAATGTCTCACCATCTGGATCTATATTTTAATCATTGAGGCATTTATCAAATTGTGGAAGAACTGTATAATATGATTATAGATGGGGTTCCCTTCAAGACTGGATTTTTCTTCATGGACTAAAAACTAACATTGAATACTTCTTTTGAAATTAAAATTCAAGCGTCTAATCCTACATGATTTGCCGAATTTGCCACACAATCACTAGCTAGCTTCTTAGAACTCTTACCATTTTTCTCAGAGTGCTCCAAAGACAAGGTAAAAAGTTATTTTTGACTGTTATTCTACTGCAGATATATCTTAATATGACTTTCTCATAATATATGGAGCGATAAATATCCAATGTTAATGAAATGCAACAAACTACATATTTACATTCATAGCATGTACATATTTACTCAAATAGAAAAAAATGACAAAATATATAAAAAAAAAGACAATATATCTGAAACATTGCATATGAGCATAAAGGTCCATATTTTAAAAGATGACATTAGAATAAATATAAAGTAAGACATTCAGGATGGTGTCCTCAGCAGTATAACTACTCTTGACAAGTCACCAAACTCTTATGTTTTTAAATTAGTATTAAAATAAGTTTCAAAAACTATGTTTTTTAACTGGCATTTAAATCTTAGCTCAGATATGGTATTGGTGATTAATTTTTTTGAATCTGGAGTCTTAGCTGACATTCTAAGATCTGCATATATTTTCATAACTAATAATTCTAACTGAAGAAGATAGTGCAAGATGTATATTATGACATTTTTGTGTTTAGAGATACAGATATATAAAAAAAATAAAAATAAAATCCATGACTATGCTGTAGTACTATTGGCAGAATATAACCAGAAGTTTATTATCTCAGAAAAACATTAAAAAAAATTTTTATTTGATCCAAAACTTTCTGAGAACCTCTGATTTTATTTAAACAACAAAAATCCTCATGCTTTAATAGATATTTTTAAGGCTGATTTCTCCAAGGGATGACAAAATTAAGATAAAGAGACAACACAGATAGATAAATTCTATGTATTTTTCTCCAAATGAAGTGAAAGACAGACTATGTTACACAATATTTAGAGGAATGATTGTTAATTTTTAGTATTCAAACAACATTTGGAAGAGGTTCCATGTTTTGGACAGATATTTTTTCAAATAACTTTGGTTCCTTAATTTCTTTGGGGATTACAGCAACTAACATTCAATTCACTGGAGCCAGAGAGCAACTTGATTCATTGCAGTTGTGTGAAACAGATTTGTCTAAGTATCAATTTGCTGTCAACCTGTCTGCCATCTCCATAAATTATACAAGCAACTGTGGAAGAGCAAATAGCATTTATGTTGATTTTACAGGATGTGTTCTATCATTTTGTTTGATTATGATAAAAAGGCATTTTCCATGACTAACAACTTGCATTAAATTGACAAAGCTGGCCATTTCTGAACACTTAGTTATGTAATTATACTTCTTTATATATTTATGACTGCTCAGCTACACAATCAGTAACTGAAGGACACACACCTTCTGCACCTTAAGCACTTTACCATTCCACAATAAAAAACATTATCCTAAAAATGGTATTGGCAAGACGATTATGAATCATAACTGTATGGTTTTATTTATAAAATAATATTATGCTTCAGATGGCATGCACTTATGTGTCACACTTACATATTCTCCATAAAGGAAAAAACATAATGTGAAGAATTTCACAGGAAACTATTGATTTTTGATTGTTGTGAAAGTAGGTGGTTCTGAATAAAAGGTGCTTCTTCCTCCATCAATTATTAGTATTTGAAGAATTCCACAAAGAGCTAAAGGATATAAACCAGAATGTTCATCTAAGTTAAGTTGATCTACATTGTGGTAGCACTAGTGGAATCCAAACGGATTCCAGGTCTTTAGAAGAAACTGAAGTTGTTGACAGTGGCTGAGGTTGGAAAATGTGAGGAAAAAAATCCTGTTAACTGTATGTATATAAACCGTCTATATATGCAAATGTGGGAGAAGGGTTTACTTCTCTATTTTTCTTGTCTTCGACTGATAGTACATGATAAAGTGAGTATCATATGGTGAATCCCACTCAATGTCTGTAGCCTGCATTAGATCTTGGTGCTGTTGTTACTGGATGTGGTGCCATATACAGATCACAGTTCTGTAAAGGTCTACTACCATTTCTCGTTGCAGATCTTACATTTCAGCCTCAGCCTTTCATCCCTCATTAGTATTCTTTAACTCTGGCAAAGCCAACAATGAATCTTAGCTCTATCTTTGCTGCTAAATTAAGTATTTTCTTTCTTTCAAGATGAGCACATGACTAACATTTTATGTTCTATACACTGAGAGTGGTGTTTCATTGATTGCATTACGGTGTAGTCTTGAAAATCCTGACAACTCTAAAGGAAGGGAATAGAAAAAATAACATTTCTATAATTCAGGAAACTATTTAAATTTTGTGATTTTAATCAGAGTTTTATTACCTTTGGGATTTATTTTTTTTCATTCAGCTTACTGCTTCTCGTATATCACTTCTCCTCTCTCTTATACCAGAAATAGGAAGGATAGGACTGGATGAAAAATCTGAATCAGGTCCTGAAAAGCTGTGAAGGAAAGTAGTTTCTTAAATGTAATAAAAATATTAATTGACCAGAGTCTCTTATCAATTTAGGTCTTTAGGGAAGTATTTTTGTCCTGTTTTTTGGGGTGTAGGCTCTAGTTACAAGCTTCTATCCACCTCTATCCACATCTTAGTGCTCTGATTATTTTTGTTTTCCATTGAAGTTTAATGCCAAATGCTTTTGTCCAGCAGATTAAAGTAGAGATGGTTACACATCTGTCACATTCAATCCTCTGACCAGTTATATGAAAAACCTTTCTGGGAAAGTCATATTCGCCAAGTAGAAATTAAATAAGATGCAAGTAATTTCTTCTCTTGCTAAAATAAAAAGAAACACTCTAAACAAAAAATGTATCTACACCAAGGAGTTTGTGAGCTGGAAAAGTATGATGATTCATAAATGCTGAAAATATATTTGAAAAAGCAGTTTTGCAGAACTTCTCATTAAACGTATTTTATATCCTAACTCGTTAGCCTTATATGTCTATTTTCAAGTAGGGTGTATGTTTATACAACTGCCAACTGCACTGATGTATCTTTATTACTGAACTAACATTACATCAACACTGCTATTTTGCCTCTTCCAATCAAACGTTGCTAAGTTCTTATCACTAAATCCTGTATCAAATCTAACCCGGAAATTAGCTTTGTATACATTCAATTGAAAAAAATAATGAAACCTGAATAGATTATTTTTTAGTTAATATGAGGTCACTCTGTTCCTATTTATCACAAATCTACATCAGTCTTTCTCTATAAGAGCAAATTACTATATTTATTATCTTACCCATACTGCATTTCTACACAGAAATGAAAAAAACTGCTAACTTATTAGACCTCTCTGGGCTGTCTTTCTCTTCTATTTACATTGTTGCTTTACTAAGACCCTAAAATACTCAGCAGAATAAATCAAGATATACTATATATTAAATACACAAGATCTTGCCTATTAACATTTCTTTTAATTTGCCAGTGGAAGCATTATTAAAACATGAAGAGATATAAGTAAAATGGCGGATGGGAAGAAAACCCTTCTTGATTACTCTATTAATGTTGGTAATGTAATTAAAAGGGGAAAAAGAACAACCATGCAGAATGGAATTAATATCACCTGGCTGTGGAGGTTTACAGATCTACACCTGGATCTAAACTAGTCACTGTAAGCTCTTTTTATGGTCAATGGAAACAAACAGGCACTTGTAGGAAACATTTTACCTGGATTTTTAAGTATCTTAAATAGGGTGAGATAATTTCTATCCTACAAATTCCTATTCTTAGTGAAGAACTAAAATACAACGAACATATGTAGAAATATACATATGGTCAATTAAACTCACCAAACTGCTGCAGAAACAAACACAAAGGTGAGAGACCTTGGATACACAGGTTAGTTAAGAAGCACTGTAGACCCCACACTCCCTGTCCAAGGTAGTGAGCACAGTAACCAAGAAGGATTCTGTGGTTTTGTTTTGCAGAGTAAATCCCTAAGAATTTTACTCTTTTGTGATCAATCCTTTGACAGAGTGCTCATCAGTTCATCACAAAAAAATCAGAAAATGCATTACTTTGAGTTTTCCTAGACTAAAAATTCTTCTTTCTGTCTTTGGCATAATATTTTTGGTGACTGAAAACAAGACATAAAGATGTCCCAGGATCAGAGTTCTAAGAAAGGAAAAAAAGAATCTGTGAAAGATTTCAGTATGAGACCTGTTTCCTGATTTTTTTTACAAATCTTTCATTGAATTGCAATGAATTAATTTAAAATAATAATTGTGTAAGCAAAATGAAAAGCAAAACTTAAGATGAAAATTCTAATTAGGGGACACACACACACAGAGCCCACACACCCCCCCAGTAATTTATTCTGTCTTCTTGCACAAAAAGCATTACACATGAAACAAATCCATCATATTCAATAATACATTATATAGGATGAGTATATGAGAGAATGAAAAACTTCTACGTCCTTCTCATTACCCCTCACACACCAACTTCTAAAAGAAAACCCATCTTAACAAAAAAATTGAAAAATCCATTAGAATTTTCATATTTGGATTAGAGATGTAATACATATATGAACAAAGAAAGATTATTTTGTTTATTATAGGCTCTACTGATATTTCCACCCTTGAAAAAATAATTTTGAAAACACATTTTTGAAACAAATTTCATACAGCTGTCTTAAAAATACATTTTTATATAAAAATAGTTTAAAAACATAAAAAAACCTAAGCATGGACAAGGAATTTTAAGTCTTCCAATAATATACTAAGAACTACTTTTTAAAAAAAAAAACAAAACCTCAGACACTTGGAATAAAGTTCATAATCGGAAAGTTTTGACATGAATACTGAATGAATATTTGTCTTTTCTCTGTTGTATTACAAATATCTGAAATTACAATTACATGTTATTGTTGAAAGTGGACTATTATCTGTTCTTTGCATCAGGAAATTAACATCCTAAACTTTGTTTCTTTCAAGCAAATTTTTAACTCATGTCTTCTTCTATCTGCAAAATCAGAGGTTTTGAGATTTTAAGAATTTTTATCTTTTTCAAACCATGCATTAACAATTTTAGTGCCTCAGTTTAAATTTCAAAACTTATGAAGCCTCTGAATACATTACTTTCTATCTAACTGCATCTATGAATGATACCATACACTGAGCAATGAGTCTTTGGACATTTGAGCAAGAAAAACTCTGTGGTTGGATGAGAATCACAGGTAGACTCCAGCAACTAAACAAAAAGCTCATCAGTGAAGGGAGAAATTTAGACTAACAGTTGCAGAAGTCTTAAATAGAAGTTTAAGGGAAACTCTTTCTCAGCTCTCTGTTCACAGTATTCATGCTGCTTTTATGAATGTTCTTCTGTGGTCCAAGAAACTGGGGTTATTAATAAAGACATTTTCTTATTCAGTGCTCTACAAAGAGAAATGACAAATGTGTATATCCAGAGATATTGTTCCCATGGAAACCATGATTTAGCCACTTCATGCACATATATTAAAGAATTTGTTTATGCAAGTGAGATGAGATATGGTTTCTTTGGGAACCATAACATTGACTTTACTGAATTTTGTGTGTGCTAAATGTCAGCCATTATTTTGCTTTAATACCTTGTATTGCATTGTATTTGCTGAATGGCACACTGCATGCTTCTATAATGAAAGGCTGTTTTGTAATATTTTCATGCAGAAGATAAAACATAAGGTGGCAACAAGAGACTAAATTTCAAGTTTCCACTCTTAGATTATTCTTTCAGTTGACAATCTCAGAGTTGAAAGATCATTCCTAGTTACAGATCTGCACAACTGCAGCTGCATGATCTCATTGCTATAGGGAATGTCACTAAAACATTACACAATAGAATCTAATTTGGAATCTAATTTATTAGTTTTAATCTTCAATATAAATAGAAGTTAGGGATTAAGACTATAAAGGAATTCTTAAACGAGTAAGAGTTTATATTTTTTGTCAGATAATGAATAGCTTCAAATTTACATAAAGCTTATGTTACACATCACAGTAGATAAACAAGATCTACAAGGCCTGTATATTTAGCAAGTAGACTTTCTCTTCACTAAAAAGAGAGTCTATAAACACATCAGAAATTTACCTTGCAGCTTCAGTTGTATTATAAATGAAGTTAGTAGAAAGATGTCAAAACAATAAAAAGGAAAAAAAAAAAAAAAGGTTCAAAATTGCTTCTGATGACTGAAATATTTCATTACTAGATTTCAGTATAAGGACTTGCTTGGGGTTTTTTTAAGGACTTTCTTGGTTTTTTTCTAACTTATTTTGGAGTAGGACAGAAGTTGAAACAAAAATCTATCCAGTTTGTTTTCCCCATACATATTTATGTCATGTTTAAATTTAATGCAGCGTATAGACTAACCTGTGGTTTCTAAGGGCTATTTTAACACATTTACAAAAGCACAAAGATCTAGAGGGTGCTATTCCTTCTATGGAAACAGTTTGATACAAAAGTTTGTGACTGGACTGTGTCAAGTCAATAATTCCACCATTGAAATTATGTATTTTCTTAGAATGGTGCTTGAAGTGTTAGAGAACAAAAAATGCAATTATATTTCTACATCTTTCTCCAGCAAGGAGTTGGAAAATTGTTAATATGCTCTTCATATGGACTTCAGAAGCACTCTGCTGAATCTAAATTGCTAGGCCTGCTACCCAACAGGTGAACTATCAGTTTAGACCCAACCCCAAGAACCTATGAGGGCAGACAGAAAGACCAGAATTCAACAGCCCTTTCCTTGCATTGTTAAATGTATGCATTCAAGCTATACTGTAAGCAAGCATAAATTGGGAATATTCTAGCCAATTGCTAGTTGTGGTGAATTGGCCCTGGTTAGCACCAAAGCTTCTACACAGACACTTGCTCACTCACTGCCCCTCTCCTTAGTAGGAATTGGGAGAGGATGGGAAGAACAGGAAGGATAAAAATTGTGGATTGAGAAGAGAACTGCTGAATAGTGCTTAAAAAGTGTCAAGGCCCTCTTTGTTTCTCATACTGCTCTGCCAGCAAGTAGGCTGGGGGATGGGCAAGAGGTTAGGAGGGGACACAGCTGGGACAGCAGACCATAACTGACCAAAGTGAAATCCCATGCTATATGACACTGTGCTCAGCAATAAAAGCTGGGGAAAGAAGGAAGACAGGCAGAACATTTGGAATTACGCTGTCAATCTTCTCAAAGTAAACACTGCATACAATGAAGCAGGTTTTCCTGGAAATGACTAAACATCGGTCTGCCAATAGGACATAGTGATTAAATTCCTATTTTTGCTTTGATTGTGTGTACAACTTTGTTTTGTCTGTTAAACTATCTTTATTTCAATCCATGAGCTTTCTTACTTTTACCCATCTCATTCTTTTCCCCATCCCACTGACAGGAAGTGAGTAAGCAGTGTGAGGCTTAGCTGCCTGTCAGGGTAAATGCACAACAGAAGACAAACATTTAGACACTCATGCTGTGTTTAAAATAAATTTTCTTCCACTTCCCCAGGCTCACCTTCACTCCCAGCCTCACATCTCTTCAAACACTTCTTCTCTCCCCCTGTTAGCTCTAAGGTTACACTCAGTCCTTTCAGTGAAGCAACACTGGATATTGGGGCAGTGCATACATGTTTCATTCTGCCACTCCATGTTTCTCACACTTTTTTTCCTGCTGCTTCTTCCTTCTTAAGTGCTTCCTATGCTCTGGGGTGGTTTCTTCACATGACACGGTCCCTTTTTGGAGGTGTGCCTATTCCCATGTGGGATTATCCATGGACCTTGGTTTCTAGGGGGGTGTACTTGCTCCGGCACAATCCTCTAGAGGCTGCAGCCCATTTGGGGGTATTCCTGCTCCTCCATGGAGTGCTTCCTACTCTGCTGATCTTATTGTTTCCTCTCTCCAGCATTTTCTCCCTTTTAGATATCTTTTTGCAGATACGTCACAAAGTCCTTCAGCTGCACTGACTGTGACTGTGGCCCTGATATTCTCCCACAGATTCCAACACTGTAGCCCTCCATCTCTTCCTACCAAAAATCTCATCCCTTGTCATTTACACCGAATACACTAGTCAAAATATACATGGGTTGCATAACCCAACATCCAAGGCCAAATGAATATATGTTTTCACCATGAGATTAGTTCGGTGCTTTGTTAACGTATTTCATATATCAACATATCTTCCTACACTATATCAAACAGGCATTACCTTAGACTATGCTTTAGCGGACTTTCATATTTTGGAAATGGTTTTACAAAAAAGCAGCATAAAAAAATTCTGAAAGTCATATGCGGACATAGTATGGACATTTATTCAACTTTAAATTTACAGGAGATGGCTTCAAAAATAAGTTCATTTTTCTACCAAACACTATCAGAAACAGTCCTGCTAAATTCAGTGAGATTCTTCATGGAACAATATGCTACCCATTTTGGGTAAGTTATCAGAATCTATCCCCTAATGATTACAGTGAGCCATTAAATTCTTGACATTTATCACACTGTGGTATTTACCATTAGTGAGGCATTTGCAGTTCCCCTATGCTTGGAATGGGGAGTACTGCAAATACCATATGAAGTTTAACTACCATCAGCAGTAAATGTCAAGATTTTAATGGTACTTGCTCTACATGTAATATGAATTTAGAACTGGAAATGTTCAAAAAGTCAGAGTTCTGAACTAAGTTTGTTTTGTTGTATCCTGCATTGTATTGTGTAATTTTACAGATTTGTTACATTTAAAATTTATTTCAGGTTTATGGACACTATTGACTTCACTGTCAATAATTTAATCAAGGTTTCACTTTCTTAGAAGCTCATGCTGTGCATTACATGTACAAGGTATATATACAAAAATAACCAGTAAGTGTAAGCATTACTGTGCTAGGTAATAGTAGTCTGTTTTATAATAGTATAGTGTAACTACTTGTGTAAATTGTTCTTCATGAGCTAGAAAGAACTGTATAAAATTCCAAACTATTAGCTAATGTTACTGTAAAATGCTATCTAGAATAGATATGAAGAATATTAGAGGCTTCAGTAATATCCTCAGACATTTAAGAGTATTATATATGAAAATAGAAATACATACATGTACACACATGTTTGACATCAGACCTTTCTCATACCATCATTTTGTAAGCCTTCAAGCTCCACTTCAGATACAAGCTTTGTTTGCCCTTTATATTCCTTGTACATCACAGGGGAAACAGTAACATAGCTAAAATTCAGTAACTGATAACATTTGATTAAATGTGGAGCATTCTTATACCTCAATAAGCCTCTCAGATTTCAAGTATCATTTCAGGGTGAAAAAGGAAAGAAAGAGTTAATAAAAATCAAAGCAAACTAACAGAAAGAAGTACTGCAACTAGTTCCTCCACTGCTAGCCCAACGTGTGTCAGGGTCCTGCTTGCTGTATTATTCACATCAGGTATCCATGGAAATTGCTGCAATTTTCAGTAAAATCAACTGCCTTGTCTGACTTTTTGTGAGGAAGGAAGCAGTGAAAGGAGAAAGGTCAGACTTTCATTTAATCTGGGATTTGAGGAAGATCTGGAACTGGAAATGTTATCTGGATCCTGTTATAACTTAGCCTAAGTGTCTTGGAGATGATACTGATCACTTTATGAAAATGGAGAAATGGGTACATGGATTTTCAACAGGTCTGGGGGGAAAAAACAAAAACAAAAAACAAACCAAAACTCAACCCAAACAAACAAACAACAAAAAACCCCAACCAACCAAAACCAAACAAACATCAAAAAAACACAATCACAGAAAAACAAACAAAACCCCAAACAAACAAAAACAAAAACAACAAACAAACAAACAAAAATATTAAAAGAACTACAAAACCAACCAAACAAATAAAAAAAAATGATGTGCAGGGTAGAAATGCAGTAATTTCACCAGACATTTTAGACAAGGAAAAAGAAGTCACCAAAATTTTTAAATGGATAGAAGACTGTGTATTTAGGAGACCTATTACCCATGGTATATAGCTTGACTTTTAAAGGGTAATCATTTACAGTAACTTTCAAGAGAAAGCAAAAGATGTAAATAAGAGAGCATGTAATGCAAAGACTTGTTTTGTAGTACAGGTTAATAGATATAGTTTTGAAAAGGTAGTTTTTATTTTTAAAGCATATTTTAAAGCATTTTTATGCTGTCCACAGATTTTCCAAGGGAAGAAAGAACAGACTAAAATTAATTTAAAGCTGCTGAAGATACATGACTGGTGAATAGTCCTACTGTATCATAATGATAGACTTTAAAAGGGAAGGGAATCATTAGTTTAATTTTGAGTCAGATCCTATTACTGGGAACTATGATAATGGGCAGAGACAAAGATAGAACAACATATCAGGCCTTCTGTTCCCTTCAGAGGGGAGTCACCTATGACAGTGACCCCTCTTTTTTCCTTTGTAGAAGTAGTTTTGATGTATAACATAGGCAAATTTAATTTTGGTGACACTTCTAAGATGGATGAATCATCACCCTCTTTATATTATTAGGTTTTGCTTGCAGGGCCTCACACCTGTTGCACAAAGGCACCTAGGAAAGTGGGGTTGTTGCTAAGGGGATGAAAGAGTACTACCTACAATATTTCCAAATCATGACCAAATTAAGAGGGGAAATGAAAGGATATAAGTTTTATATTCAATACAAAATAGAATAGAATATGCTGATAAGTAAAGATTTACTTATCAGCAATTAAAGAGTCTGAATCTTTGTGTATTTTAAACCCTGCATTGAGACCTATCCAAGTGAGTGAAAATAGTTTCTTTCTATGTGAATTCCAATTTCAGAATTTGGATGTAAATCACAACATACTTTCTCAACAGATAGACCAGATTGAACCAGATAATATAAAATTTCAGGAATCAAAAATATTGCTACATCACCAAAGAGAATGCCTTGGATATGCACTCCACATGCTAAAAATAAGAATTTTTACACTGAATGATACTGACTGCATCCACATTGATACTCCAGCAATCTAAGTACTCCTGTAGGATGATGAAACACCAAAAGTACAATGTGACTCTATTCAACAAAAATTAAACCATCCAGTTTCTGTCAAAGCGCTTTATTTTTTCTTTATACTACTGGAATAGAATTCAGTTCCAGATTCAGATTCCTAAGTTGAAGTGCATAAGTGTAGGTGTCCAAGAGTCTGCAAATGTAAATCTATTTAGCTAGCTTTGATTTATTCTAGTATTTGGACGGCTGTACAGCTCTCCATGCTACAATTCAGTTTCCTAAACAGAGATATATACAGCCAATGTGAAAAATGTGAATGATTACATTATTCCCAGCTTTCAGCTGTTCATCCAAAAGGGTTGACTCCCCCCTCCCTGTTCTTGTGCGAATATGTATCTGCCAGACCCATTTGGATATTTCAGATATCTTAGCACTCCAGAAATAGCATCCACTGCTACAGTTAAGAGCTGATTCCTATCTCCAAGTTTCACTGGCTGATTTGGCTAGCTGACAATTGACCATGGTGGGAACAAAGAAACCTTGCTCAGACACACATATATACATTTTTGTATCTGAGCAACATTTTGAGGACTGAGAAGCTACTGCAAGGGCCCTGAGCATACCTCCTCACTTCTGGGTGTTTGCTGGCCTGGGCTCAGGATGATCTGGGAAGAAGTCAAATTGGTAACCTTGGCCCGAGCCCTGTTCCTGCTAGGACTGCTAGGACTGGCCTGAGCTCCAGACTCTGCTGTGTCACAGCCAGGCCATGATATACAGGATAATGTCTTCAGCCTGTCCCCATCCCCAGGGAACTTTCCTCTGTGTGTGTCAAAGGCTGTCACAGTGCTCTTCAGCTACTCTGTTTCCTGTCTGGGGTAGTGGAATAGGTCCTGGAGTCCAGACCCTGACCTGACGGACCCCTAGGGAATCCCTGCTGTCCACAGGGAATCACATGTTGCACCTTCACAGTTAAATTAGCAGTCAGTGGTATGCATGATCTTCTAGCTGGCTTCTGGAAAATGTCTAGAAACTCAGATTACTATGTTTCTTACTGCTTTCTTTCCTGTTCTTCTGTCAGAAGTATTAAAAAATTACTCTAGTCAACAGAAAAGCTCCATACTGGTACTGATTCCCTAGACAAAAAAGGGATTTTAAAAGTTAGCAGTAAATCAATGGCACCATTGAGGATATTTGGAAGGAGACATTGTAGGACCTTAGAAGGAAATTAGAAGGAAAATTGCAACATCTGGAAAATATATATAGAACCAAATGATCTCCACAGAGTAACTATTCTTTCATTTCCACTGATGAGGACTAAGTAATGAAAACATACCTCCTAAGTGTAAGGACTCCACCTATGTATCAGTATGAATTTGTGAGATCTGTGACAAACTTGTTAGAGAGATGAAAACCAAAACATATCTGCTGTGCAAGTTGCCTGTCTGGGGAATTTCTGGGAAAGGCATGTAGAGTCTATGGCTGTTGGTGTCATCCAAGTCATGGTAAATTGACAGGCTGTAAAGAAAAACTTCTAAAGATGAGAAAACTAGATTACTTGAGAGAATTGCTGCCATATAGGATGGGTGAATGGAATACCATGCAAAGAGGGATCAGGCAGCTGGATACTTCTTACAGCTGAGAGGACTCTCTTTATAACCCTCTTATTACAATGACAATTAGCACCACATCTTCTCAGAGATGAATGAAGAACATGGTCCAACATCTGGGAGATTCAAACTGGTTTACCAAAGACAATCATAAGGACATGCAAAGCTAGAATTTGTCTTTTTAGGAAAATGAACATCCTTATCTGTCATGAATGACATAACTTAAGAAAGGTGCTGCCTGTGTCTTAATATTCCGATTCCTGAATATGAACACTGTGGAATGATGAGAATTTCCTAGCCTTCTCACTGGAATATAATGATAGTTTCACAGTATCAGACAATCATACTGCCATACAAGTTTTAAGAACATAAGGAGAATGACAATACTGGTCTGTAACTGAGAGGTCAAGAGAATAAATTTTAACAGGTATTCTCTAAAATCCTCATACCTAAGAGTGAAAGGATGAGTTACTCATTCTGAAGATAAACGTTCAGCTATGGAAGATCTCTCAAAGAAGCCTACATATTGTGCAGACATTTAGTTTTTGGACTTTTGAACATCTTTGAACTTGCAAGTATGCAAGTACATAGAAAACCAGAATAAAACTCAAGTGTATTTGGAAAAGAGAAAAAAAAATAAAAAAATAGATGGGATTTAAATTCAAGGAGAGTATAGAATATCATAACTCGGAAGAAATAATCAGCTATACAAATATAAACAATAATGATAGGGAAAAGGAGAAATAAAGATTTTCTTCATAGTCTTGGGAATCATGCTTACTGGACTCCATGAAAATAAATGTTTTGTCCAGCAGATGAAAGAGGTGTTTTGTTTTGTTTTTAGCTAATGCCTCAAGTCAAGTAGAGCCTTGAAAACTTCAAATCCTCTCCCCATTACCTTCTAAAAAATATTACAGTGGGAAAGTCCAATAGAAAAAAGTCAGGTCTAGAAAAAACAACCATTCCAGGCTGTATATTCTGTGGAAGAGAAATCTGAAATACAAGTCCTCAAATACCTAAAAGATAGCTGCAAAGTGGAAGAGGAGGTTACTGAAAATATTTGGATAGGGCAAGAAATAATGAGCTTAAGTTAGACTAAGCATTTCAGTAGAGTGTTTTCAGAAGTTTAAACATGTCCTAGTTAAACACTGTGCATTCCCTTTTGGCAGCATTTGTCTAGCATTGCTTGTGAATAGTATATTTCACTGTAGGATTGGGAATGGCCTTGCTGACCTCTTCAAGTCTTTTACAGACTTGCTTTTTATGATATCTCAGAGGTAACCCCTGAAGAAACTCATCTACTACTCCTTTTTTTCCCCTTTTTCAATAATGTATACTTTAAAAACACATTTTTGTGCTTGAGCTAATCAGCTTCTCTCTTTTTCTTTCTGAGACAAATTCATGTATTGAGCTTTAGGTTTTCCATAAACTACATATAAAATATTAATCTCAAAGCAAGGAAGTTGTAACTCTGGAGGTTATGTACTCTTTCAGCAGGATGTTTGGCTGTTGTACTTAAAAAGGTTAATTGTTTAACAATTAAAATGTTACTGTACTAGTAATCCTTTCTAAATTCAGTGTAGAAAACTATTCTTGTGAACACAGAATCTTGTATTAGTTGTTTTGCACATTTCCGGTCTTTCAGTTAGCTTAGTTAGGATGTTTTTCTGAAGGAGGTGGATGTATGTGCTGAAGTAATTTCTTAAATCAAGAATGTTCCATTAAATTGAATGGCATAATATTGATTTACATTATCTGAAATATGAATTACTAATTTCCTTCTTTTTTTTTCTTTAATTTGCTGTTGTTTTTTGTTGTTGTTGTTTTTCCTCCACTCTATCGCCAGGATATCCAAATCCTGTGAAATCAAAAATTATGTGGTTATTGAGAGAAAAGAAATCTAGGAAGGGGAAGCCCTAGCAAAGAGGTAGACATAGATCAAGGGTTTCTGCTGCTATTAATGATTTGCAGAGTCCTTTTGTCTCTAATGGATCTTTGTTATTAATTTGCCCTTCAAGTGGAATCCCCATCCCAGTTTTTCCTCAAAGGTTTGCATGCAGGCAAGGCATGAAAAGGAAATTTTTTTCAGGGAAACCAGATGAAAACACTTGTGGAAACTTTTCTTTAAAAGAAAATAAAAAATCCAATAAAGAAAAAATACACTGGTAAAGAGGACATTAATTGTAATTTCTCCTTTATGAAAGTAGAAAGAAATTTCAATTAGTTTTATATGGATGCTCCTTAAAATGAAACAAAAATGGAAAAAAAAATAGATCACTTTTTCCTATATTTGGATACACCATAATGATCATAAGTACTTTTTAAGAGCAAGTCTTCTCAGCATTAGAACCAGCATATTTGTGTTAAATAATACAGAAGAAACAACAAAAAGGAATTAGCACTACAGTAGAAATAGAATGAAAACAAATTATTCTCTAGATAATAAGGAAAAGAGAAGAATATGAGGCATTTCAATATTATGGATTTCCTGGCATTTATAGCTACTAAGGAAATATTATGTAACTAAATTAATATGCAAGCCCATTTCTTCTCATTACAGAAAATAACCCAAAACAAAGCTACATGTGAATTCTTTACACTTGTCAGCCGTGGACAGGATAGAGAGTCTGCAGTCAGCTGGTTGGTTTTTCTTAACCTGAAAATATCAGAAGTTTGTTTTTACTTAAAAACATAAATTCTACACCAATATTTATTTTAATTGATTCATCACTAACACATAGCACGAGCTAACACTAAAGAATCATAGATGTTCTCCTTCTCTACCTTGACGTATAAAATACATTTAGCAGAAAGATTAACAAGCAAATGTCTCAAGGATTTCAATACAAAAGAAACATCTCTATTTCAGGAGAGACTGGATGAGCAAAAGAAAGCTCCAAAGCAAGATTATGACCTTTTGACTTCAGAAATAAAACCAAAGCTAGAGCAACTACTCTTCCCTGAAAAATAGTAATACCTGTTTTACATGATAAGGGAATTTCAGTACTTTTTTTGAATGACTACCATTCATGAAGCAGTAATAAACAACAGTTCCAGAAGTACATGGGACATTCTTGACACCTACATCACAGAATTGAATAATAATTCAGGCTGGAAGGGATGTTGGAAGGTCCTGCTCAAAGCAATGGTCTGAAGTCAGAAAGGGTTGCTCAGAACTTGTCCAGTGGGGTCTTTAAAAACTCCAAGAATGGAGGTGGCACAACCTCCCTTGGCAACATTTTGTCATGGAGAAAAAGTTTGTGTGCTCTCTGAACCACTTTTCTTTCAAATTTCCTCCTTTGCCTCTCATTCTTCTGCCACATACTGCTGGGAAGAACCTGACTCCATCTCTTTTCTGACCTCCCTCTAGGCACTGTGGGCTGCTGTTAGGTTGTCCACAGCCATCTCTTCTCCAGGATGAACAAGCCCTGGTCCCTCAGTTTCTTCTCACAACATAAGTGGTCCAGCTCCAACCATGCTGGTGGCCTTCCACAGAGCTTCCTCCAAATTATCTACATGGTTCTTTTATGGTGTGTGTGTGTAAACACAATCAAGTGCCTTGTGTAGATGTGATCTCATAATAGCTGAGTAGAAGGCATAATAACTCCTCTTGATCTTCTGTGCTCCTGTTCATATGGCCCCTTATGCTGCTTATTGTACTCTTTGCCTTGCTGTCTCACTTTCAACTCACTTTTCCCCAGGGCCCCCAGACCCTTCTTCCCAGAGCTGCCAGTCTGTACTGCTTCCAGGGGACTTTTCTTTCCAGAGAATGGACGTTACATTTGTCCTTGCATTTCAGGAGATTCCATCAACACATTTCAACATCAAACATCAACATCAACATCAACACAAAGCATCAGCACTGATGTCCAGTATACCTACAGGTCCCTCCCAACTTGGTGTCATATACACATTTAATGAGAGTGCACTGTATCACCTCCTCCATGTTTTTGTTACCATAGAGACTCTGGTACTTATTACCAACATCCAACCCATTAATCACCACCTTCTAAGCCTAGTCATCTGAGCAATTTTTTACCTATCAATTTTTCCACACATCCAGACTAAAATGTCCCAACTTCTACACAGAAATATTATTTGAGGCAGTGTCAAATCCTTTCTAAAGTAGAGATAAATTACATATACAACTCTCCTTTCATCCACAAATTCAGAGGGGGTTTTATCACAGAAGACAATCAGGTGGTTCAGGAATGATTTTTTTCTTGGTAAAAGTCCATGCAGTCAAGACTCACTCTGATATTTTTCCAGGGACTGGTAAGGCTGACTGTACTATAATTTCTCTGGTTGACCTTTTGGACTGTCTTTAAGATGAGTCCAAAATTTGCCTTTCTCTGATCACTGGGGATATATTTTGATTTCCGTGACCTTTTGAAGATGACAGAAAGGGTCCTTTGGAAGGACACTGACAAGCTTGTTCAGCAGCCATAGATACAGCCTGTCAGGTGTCATGGCCTAGTATGGGTTGAGTCCTTAACCAATCCTCATCCACAGCTGATCATTCCTCTCCTCCTTAAAACGTGTGTGTAAGCACAGAGAACCCAGAGACCTTGATGAAGACTGAGTCAAAGGAAGTGTTGATTACCACAGCCTCATCTGTGTCTTCTGACAGTAAATTGCTCATTGCTGTATTTCTATTTTTCTTAGGATAATCTAATGAAGACTTGGTTTGTGAACTGTAACTGTGTGAAACTTATGTCCAAAATATTTGCATGCATTCAGAGGACTTTCCCCTACTGGGTAAACAATCAAAAATCAATCACAACTCTTTCGCCTACGTTCACACAATCCTTTGGAAATCATTGCTGCAGTTTTAAGTCTTTTATTAGAATCATCAAAGTTATTAATCTTTTAACTTTAACCAAATCAAATATAAGAAAGCTATGTGGCAGTTTCCTGTCACGTTGTTTTCAATATCTTCAAAGTTGCATTTAAAATATGCTAGTATATTTGCTCATCAGCAGAACTTTCCTGACAGTAGGACCTAATATGATGGGAAATAGTCACACTGTAGTAGTAAATGTACAGTTTCTCCTCATAAACTGGATCAAAATTCATAAGCAAGATCTCACGGATCGTCTCTAAACACAATTTGCACTTGACAAACACAAAAGCATATTTTCTGTTACCTGTATTTAAGTCTGTCTCTGAAGAAAAAAAAAAAAAAAGTTTTTCCTTTCTTATTAAATTTAAGCATATTGGGTAGGTTAGAAATATTCAACACATTATGCTTCCTTAACCAGATAAACAAATGGATACATCTGTAATTAAAAATGAATGAGATCATTAGCCTGTTCAAGCAAGTTAACTTGCTTTCCTGTACACTTGATTTCAGCTCACTTGAGTTCTTAATCTCACAGAAGGAATTGCGGGGATATGCATTTTCTTGTACTAAATCAGTCGATATATCTATTCTAGGAACCATAAGATCAGTTCCATAATCAGAGATTTCAGTTTTATTAAGTATTTTTTATGTCAGATAATGTGCAGAATATGCTATCAACACTTGAAGTCTTTTACAAATTCTCAATCTTTTCTAAGAAACATCAATTCTGAGTAAATTAAAAAAGAAAAAAATTCAAGTACTTTACTATAACAAATACCAAAACCAGAAACACAGAACACCTCACTGTGCAGTGAGAAGGTTCGTGATCATATTCAATCTCAATGCAGATTATCTTTCCAAACCAAATCAGTCCTTTGAGACTTCAGATAACTTATCTGGTTCACCACCATATGAGCACACTTATGTAGAAGGCCATTCAAACTGCCTTAATTATTATGAGGTCTTTATTTAGTTCTTTTCCTCAAACACAACCATTTTCTTTGATCTCAGACTTTCAACACTTTTGTAAGTAGGTCTGGCCTTTATTAGATATGATTTTTTTCTATCTTTGGATTTTCATTTAGGCTGACAGGTTGAGCAAATTTGGGAATTTCTACACTCTACAGAAGATCACAGAAGAGAAATCACTCAAACGTGTAAGCAACATACAGAATAAAGTACTAGCCTTAGCTAATCAAACACAGACACAATACTAAGAGCCTCTGCAGAATATGTCATTGCTCAGTAAGTTCCTTAACAGACTATTGTCTTGATCACCATAAACATAAGCTTTGCCACTCACAATAATACACTTACAAGGCCTTAGTTATTCATGAGTGATACTAATATATCATACAAGCACTACTCAACCATTTTAATGTCTTTATCATCACAATATACTGAGAAATAGGAAAGCATACAGTCATTTTGTATTAATTTCTCTCATCCCATCACTAATCAAATTTCTAAGCAACCAAAGAACACATTGTTAGTGGGAGGTTGTAGGCAGACGAATGCTATATATTTAAAACTTTCTAGGTAGTTAAGTGCCATTCCTTTCAATATCATTTGAAATATGTTATAAGCAGCTTCCAGAAGGAATCTGTATAGTCTGAAATACACTGTAGAATGAGATAAAGAATCAACTTTTCTATGATTTCTGATGAGTAATGGCATCTGCATAAGGGGAAAGAAGCAAAAATTTCTATTTGTAGCTAGCATAGTCCATGCCAGATGGTCTGCTGAACACACTAATTCCTTGCCTGTTAGGAATTCCTAATTACTGCTTTAAATGAAGTCATTTAAGTAATTTAGTAATGGTTTCATCTGATGTAACACTAAAAAAATAAGTAAAAATAAGAGGAATGAAAATATTTATGTTAGAGATAAAATTTCATCAGTGAGTTTTCATCTTCATATTTGTGGTACAACACTAATTATTCTAGATATCAACACAAACAAGATCCATTTATTATATGGTAGTGAAAACTGTTGTATTGTAATAAATGCTGTAATTTCTTTCCTGTATTTTCCTCAATCTTTTATATATTTTGTCTCTGTGCTATCTATTCTTTCTACATTGAGTTCCATATGGACATCACAAAATAAAATTGCAAATTTAGTCACTGTATTAAAAAGAGAAAAAAAAAAAAAAAAAAAAAGACAGATTTTTCCACCAGAAAACATAAAAACCTGATAGCATTTTGTGAAAGGGTACTGTAAAGTTACGAAGATATGAAGCAATTTCAGAGGAAATAAAATAAATTTCAAGGTGTAATAAAACTTTTTTAGCTACTGTTTTTATACTTCACAACTCCTGTCAGCTAAAAAGCATGTTCTTGTTAATTATATTTCCCATGTCCATAACTGAGTAATAACTATTCTAGCTCTCATTAATTTTTGTCTATACATCACTAATATGTAATGCAAACCCTTAATGTTTTCAGTCATAAAAATTTACTGATCCCTAAACCTCATGGGTTGTGAGTAAGTATGGCATCTTATAATTATTATATTTGTTGGAAATTCTTTAACTATGTGTCCACATCTATACTATTAGTAAAATGTCAACAGGTTACATAGACTTGTGGATTGCTTGCTTGCTGCAAAGAGACAAAATTAGAACACATATATATGGAAATGAATTATTAGGATTATTTTTAGGGATTTTGTTAGCATTTAAGGAGGATGGAATCATAAAAACTTTAAGGCAAATCATGTACTTTAAGACAAAGAATATCCTTTATTAATTTGTAATTTGGTAAATAGAACAAAGTGTAAAATACTGTGAATTGAAGCAGATGTATTTATTGCTCAGTAATTACACTGCAGCTGAAATGCAAATCAGGATTAATTCTTTATATGGTTCTGTACTTGAAGCAGCCAAAATTAGGACGCATGAAAAGGATAACAAGGAGAGAGGAGGATGAGGGAAAGGCACAGGGACAGGAATGATGAGTGGATGGACAAGGGATGACACGGAAATTTCTGTCGAAATAGATGGGAAGGATGTTACATAGACACTAAAAGTATTAGACTTGGGGACATTTCTACTTCTCATAAAATACAGACTCATAAGGACAGTCATCTTCTAACTTGTTTCTTTCAGGAAGAAGTTCCTGTGCTTCTATAGGAGTAAAAGACAGAACAGAAAAGGAGAAATAATTACAACAGTTCTTCATGTAACAGCCTAATCTCTACTGTATATAAACTATGTCACTTACTTGCTTTATTGTTTAAAAGATGAGAACTTCCACTAATGTTTTTCCTTTTACCTATGAAGTATATGAAATGAGATTACTTTGTAGTTTTTCCCACTCCAGAAGGTATGCAGCTTTTAGATACAAAGCTAAAACATCATTAAGATTGTAAACCCAAATGCTCTGAACTCCAAAAATTTCAATTACAAAAGTCTCCTGTAACATGTTCACCAACATATTTTCCTGCAACTTTATTCATTCTTTAGGGGTAGTCTAAGGGACACCGTGTTTTGTTCAGTCTTTATGTTGGCTTCATTCTTTCATACATGGCTACTTCTAGAAGTAAAAATATTAGCTAATCAGTTATATTTCCAGGATCAGGAAAAACAGTTATGCTGTTTACCTTGTATGAAAGACCAGGGAAGTCAAGTTGGCATCTCCTATTCCTAACACTAGAGAAGGGAATATGGTATTTACTGTCAGGTGATGATTCCTCTGAAGTGCAACAACCCATGTCCCCATCACTTCCAGTTGCATGCCATCTTGGTACATCCTGAAGCAGCAGGAAGGGATACTTCAGGTTCCCAGATCTATTTTCCTTATCTCTGCATCTTCCACTATCTTGGAACATATGGCAAGAATTGCCTGCGTTTCTGAGCAGCCTTGGGTCAAGTTGTATAGCTTTACATTTGGCTCTATAGTTTAAAAATTCTAGAGGAAGCATTCCTGCAAGCACTCACTTGTGATACTGTCAACACAAAGCCTGACTAATTAATAGATCCTACAAAACAAAAGTAAATCTCAGTTAAAGCAGGGATAACACTTTATACAAACTAATGTATAAATTTAAGAAAGCACACAGTAATACTGAGTATACAAACCACTTTCACACAGTCACAGAATGGTGGAGGTTGGAATGGACCTCTGTATGTAACCTGATCCAAATCCTCTGCTCAAGCACAGCCATCTAAATCTAGCTGCTCAGGATTGTGTCTAGACTGTTTTTTAATATGTCCAAGGAGGGAGATATCAGAGGCTACCTGGGCAATCTGTATCTGTGCTCAATCACCCTCCCAATAAAAAAAATGTTTCCTGGTATTCAGAAGGAACCTTCTGTAGTTTAGTTTGTGTCCACTGTATTGGTCACTGGGCACCTTTCCAGGATAAACAGCCCCAGGTCTCACAGACTTTCATCACAGAAAAGATATTCCCTTCATGATCTTTGTGGCCCTTCATTGGTCTCTTTCCACCAAGTCTGTGCCTGTCTTCTACAGGGGTTGTTCTTAACTAGCTGCAGGACTTTGTACTTCCTCTTTTTGAACTTAATGTCAGCTCATTTCTCCAGCCCATCAAGGTCCCTTTGGATGGCAGTACAGCCCTCAGGTATATCAGCCACTCCTCCCAGTTTGGTGCCAACAGCAGACTTGCCGAGGGTACACTCTGCCAGAATTGCACATCATCCAGATCATTAATGAAGATCTTGAACAGGATTGGACGAAGTATTAGTCCCCAGGGTACAATCACTAATTATTGGCCTCCAACAAGACTTTGCACCACTGATAAATCTAGACCAAGATGGCACATTTTTACAATGCTGTCAGAAGGGTAAATGTGAGAAAACTTGTGGGTTGAGATAAAGACAGTTTAACAGGTAAAGGAAAAGTTGTACAGACAAGCAAAACAAAACAAGGAATTAATTTGCTACAGGCAGGCAGGTGTTCAGCCACCTCCAGGAAAGCAGGGCTCCATCATGCATAATGGTGACTTGGGAAAACAAATGCCATCACTCTGAATGTCTCCTGTTCCTTCTTCTTCCCCCAGCTTTAGATTACCGAGCATGACACCGTATGTTATAGAATAACCCTTTGGTCAGCTCGGGTCAGCTGTCCCAGCTGTCTCCCCTCCCAACCTTTTGTGTACACCCAGCCTATTCTGGTAGAGTGGTGTGAGAAGCCCTGACTCCGTGTAAGCACTGCTCAGAAATAGTGAAAATAGCTCTGTATTATCAACAGGTTTTTCAGTGTAAATGCAAAACCTATCCCCATGCTAGCTATTATGAAGAGAATTAACTCTTCTAGCCAAAACCATCACAAATTCTGATTTATTTTTTTTTTTTAAAGATAGTAAAAAAAAAAAAAAAAAAAAAATTAACTTTGTATACCTCTCTGATTTTTATGTGTAGGTACTAAGAAAATAAATGTGAAATATAACCTGGTCACTCCAGATTTTCATATTTACCAAGGACATCCAGAGCTGCAAAAACCACAGTCAATGCCACTATTGTTTATTGCATTCTAAGGTAAACTCAGCTTTCTTTAAAATAAAGAACTGAAAGGTAGATATTGTATTTTTTCTTGTCTCAAGGGAAGAACTGAATGATGATTAACTCAAACGAACAGAAGGTGTTCAGAATAGAAGGGGAAGAATACTGCAGTTGGGACTTAAAATTAAATGACAGGGTTTTTTAATTCTGTATGAAAACATAAACATTTAAATGGCCTTTGAAAGAAATATCAGCCACACTTACTTGCCTGTGCTTTGAAAGGGCACATCATAGGAAACTCATCTTTATATATAATGGGAGAACTCAGAGCTGGAAGTAACATTATTGCTGCTGTACTGTAATCTCATGTTAACAATTGCAAAATAAATAGAATCCCAACTGTAGCTATCATAAAGAGAAGAGAAGGCTGTGCAAGGACTATTGATTTGGAACTCTATTTTGGCAGATGTAGATCTACTTACAGGAAACATTCACTATTTTTTCTAAATATTTACTTGACAGTAAACATATTCATCTTGATGCAAATATGTCTTGAGAATAAGAATTTGCTTTCTTTGCTGAGATGTCCTGAATCTTATTCCTTGTAACATCATATTAAAATGAGATTGCAATTGCTTGGTAATAAAATGCTTCTTGAGTAGTGGAAGAAGATACAAGGTGGAATCAATCTGAAATGGTATTCCAGATGTTGTGGTAAAATCAGAACTTTTTAATATTCAACTTCATCATTTCAATTGTCATATGAATTATTTGAGATAAACATCACTGAGTTCTTCCCTTAAGACAAGAAAAATTAACATAATCTTCACCTCTTATGAGTATTTTAAAACAAGTTTACCCTAGAATGCAATAAGTGACAGTGTCATTGACTTTGTTTTTTGCAGCTCTGAATGACTGGTATATATGAAAATCTGGAGTGATCAGGGCATTTTTCAAATTTATTTTCTTAAGCTACCTACACATGAAAATCAGAGTTCCACAGAAATGTTTTATTATTATTATCCCTAAAAAAATATGAACATTGCAGAAATGTACCATTTTGATTACTTTTGTCTTTTATAAATATATTCATTCAACAATTTATGCAGACAATTTTTAAGAAATAGAAAAAGAAAATTCACAAATAAGCTTCAACCATCCAAAAAGCTTGTTGTGTGAAAGGGTAAAGTAATTTGGCAGAAAATAACCCCCCTTGCGTTCCAGCTGGTCCTCAGATATCAGAGGGGCTGGGGGTGGCTAGGCTTAGATTCTGAGTGATGTCCAATTTGGCACTATCAGTCCAGTCATGTTCAGTCTGGCTGAACTATCACAGCTTGGATTCACTAACAGGGCACTGTTGATTTGGCACTATTAGTCCAGTCGCGTTCAGAGTGTCTGAACTACCATGGCTTGGATCCCAGTCTGGTCGCATTCAGTCCATCTGAACTAACACGTCTCTGGATTCACTAATAGCCCCCTGCACCCCTCTGCCCAGTCACACTCCACGGTACCACGTAACCAGTAAAGATCTGATGGCGCCCGATGAGAGAACTTCTGTGACTAGCAGCATGAAAAGTGCAGTTTATTGAAAGCAACAGGAATACAAGTTTAGATTGCTGGTGATAAATACACTGTCTGCAAAGTATATATATATATGTGGCAATGTATCTCGAAGAGAACAGACGTGGCCTATCCAAACCCACCTATGCTATAGCTTAAGAAACCATCTTAGTGTTAGTAATGTTAGTTGTAGTACTTTGTATATTTAAGGATGGTGGGAAAGATGATTGAAAAAGCTGTTCACAAGGGAAAAGGAGGAAAACAGGCACACCTGTTTTCCTCAAGACTGGCTGGGAACAAGCTGGGCTGCGGACAAGACTGTGTGAGAAATAATTGGGCTGTGCACAGCGTCCTTGAGATAGGCTTGAGAACAGCACAAAGCGGTGAAGCAAGAAGATAAAGAAGAAAGAAAGTAGAACAGGATGG